>JAADVQ010000547.1:0-12894 GCA_023335835.1 Elongisporangium senticosum
AACGCGACCGTGACCATCTGCCACTCGCGCACAGAAGATCTCGAGCGCCAGGTGCAGCAGGCCGACATCCTGATCGCCGCCATCGGCCGCGCGCACTTCGTTCCGGGCTCGTGGATCAAGCCAGGTGCCGTCGTGATCGACGTGGGCATCAACCCGCTGCCCGACGCCAGCAAGAAGGCCGGCTACCGACTCGTGGGCGACGTGGACTTCGACCAGGCCAGCCTCGTGGCCCAAGCCATCACGCCCGTGCCCGGCGGCGTCGGGCCCATGACCGTGGTCATGCTGCTACGCAACACGCTGCGGGCCGCCACTCGCCGCGTTTTCAAGCCTTCCGTATAGCCGACTGAGCCATTCTTATTGAAATAAACAGCAGCACGGACGCGTCTCCCTCGACTGGAGCTCGAGGCGGGCGTCTCCGGCTGTACTGACCCTACTCGTCGTTGTCGCTTGCGTCTTCGTCTTCGGACGAGAAGTGGCCGCTCTCCTCCACGAGCTGCACTTGCTCATGCAGCTCTTCCCAGTACCCGCCCTTGGGCTCCTGTGCTCGCTCCTTGGCTCTGGTCTTGGCCGCTCCAGGTGCAGAGACCGCGAGCACCGGCGGCATCGCTGGGTCTTTCTTCTGCATCAGCAGGCGCGTGCACTCGATGTGGCCGTAGGCGGCTGCAATCTGCGCCGGCGTTTCCCAGTCGCTGTTGACCATGGTCGGGTCTGCCCCGAACGCCAGCAGCTGGCGCACGATCAGCTCTCGACCGGAGAACGCGGCCCAGTGCAGCGGCGTGTCGCCCCTCTCGTCCATCACGTGCAGATCGGCGCCTCGTTCGACCAACAGAGACGTGATGACCAGCCCGTTCGACGCCAGATCCACCGCCAGATGCAGCGGCGCTCTCCGCTGCAGGTCAAAGCCGTTGACGTTGGCTCCGCTGGTCTCTCGTAGCAGCAGCTCCACCATCTCCAGATCGTCCTGGGCCACGGCCAAGTGCAATGCAGTGCGGCCTTGCGGGTCCCAGTGCGACAGCAGCAGCCGATTGCAATCGATCACGGTGTCGCTGTCCAGCTCTCCTCCTGCGGGCTCCTCATCTGAGAACGAGAGCAGCTGCTTGGCGCACTCAACCAAGCCGTTTCCGGCTGCAATATGCAGCGGGTAGCGTCCCGAGGCGTCAGCGACGTGCAGGGCGTGCACCAGACCTATGGATTGCATGATCTTGCGCTGCAGGAAGCCGCAGATCTCGACCTGGTCCTGCTCACACCCGCGATGGAGCACGTTCTGACCTCTGTGGTTGGCGATGAGCCAATCCACGTTCGGCTGCCGCATCAGTCGCTGCATGAACTCCAGATGGCCCTGCACTGCAAAGAGCATGAGCGCAGTGTCACCGTTGGCATCTCGGGCGTTCACGTCCAGGCCCGAGTGCTTCAAGAGGAAGTCCAGCATCTCCAGGCGGAAGCGGTAGTTCTCGCGGCAGAACGCGAGCGAGTGGAGCGCAGTGCGGCCGGTCTTGGGGTCCACCAAGGCCAGATCCGCTCCCTGTTGCTGCAGGAACAGCGCGTCGTCGACTGAAGCGCTGTCCACGGCGTCGAAGATGGTCATGGCGCTCGAATCCGCAGGAACAACCGCAAGCTTCGGCGTGGAGCTGTGCGGCGTCTTGGCCAACTGGTTCCGCCGGTGCATGGACCGGATGCGGCTCATGGTGCGCGTCAGCGTGCAGAAATGCGGCAGCTCCATCTCGTCCACATCCAGCTCCAGCGGCAGCTGGTCCGATGTCGCAGTCTCCAGCGCAGCCTTGAAGATCGGGAAGGCGTCTTGGGTCAGCTCATTGAGTGAGTGCAGCTGCTCCGTCTCGGAGTGAGCACTTGGATCGATCATCGACAGCAGCTTGGCCGTCAGCACCGCATCAAAGCGCATGCGGCAGCTTCGCCAGACCAGCCAAGCGCGAGCGTGCCTGAAGAAGAACAGAAACGTCTCATCCTCTGCCGACTCACTTGAGAACGACCTGGTGATCGTGAACCGCAGCTGGCAGCGACGTCTGTGTTGCCGATACGCTCTCTGGAGAATGCGCGCCGCGTCCTGGAAGAGCAACATGGAGCCGATTCCGCTAGTGAAGATGTGCGGAAGTTCATGAAGACTCCAGTGCTCTGTCACAGCCAAAAACGCCATGTGTACAGCCTGCTCCTGCAGCTGGCGTTCTTCTTCTTCCTCCTCCTTGACCCACTGTTGGAGCTCGATCTCAGCACTGCAGTCGTCTTCGAGCTCTTGATGTTCCTGGCTCTGGACTTGCTCCTTGTCGTCTTCTTCACCTTCAAGCTGCCGCAAACCGAGCTCAATTCTGCGGAGACGCTCCAGTTGTTCCGCGTGCTCCAGCTGCCACTTGGCTTGCGTCTCTTCCTCCTGGTGCAGCTCCAGCTTCTCTTTGCGCCATTGGTAGTTGCGTACGATCTGCCGCACGCACTGCTGCTTGACGAACTCGGCGTCCTGCGTTTGACGCTCAACGTCATTACCCGCTCGTGAACGCAGCGCGATATACATTCGCCGATCGCTGAATGATCTCCAGTGCGCTTGGATCGCGGTCGCCGCGTCGTAGCGAGCTGCTCGAAGTTGTAGAGCCTGAGCTTCCCGCTCCGCTTGGATCAGAGCGCTTTCGGCCGCTTTGACTGCGGCTCGTTTGGTCTTGCGCATGCCCTGGTACCAATGCCTCCAGTACCGCTGCAGTTTGGGCGCCAACACGCTGATCTGGATGTCATGGAGCTTGCTCGCGTGGGCTTCCTGCCGTGTTACCGTATCGGAGTACTGCAACCGGCCTTGAAATCCTTTCCAGACCGCAGTGATGACCTTGGCGGCTTCCACTTCCCTCTCAACTCGATGCCGGAGCTGGAATTCCTTCCACTTGGCCACAAAGCGCCGTTCACAGATTCGCTCTCGGATATGCGCCAAGCGCTGCTGCTGAATACGATGATCCTCAAGATGCTTGTGCCAGACTCGCCAACGGATCTGGATGCTGCGAGCACTTGCGGCTTCTTTCAGCGCCCTCATGCGCTGCCGTTTCCGTGCTGCACAATGCTGGAACGACTTCCACTTGATCACGAAGCGACGTTCGCAGATCTTCTCTCGGAGCTTGGCGAGCCTTTGCTGCTGAATACGATGGTCCTCCAGGTGCTTCTGCCAGACGCGCCAGCGGATCTGGATTCTGCGCGCGCAAGCGGCTTCCTTCAACGCTTTCAAGCGCTGTCGTTTGAGAGCTACATGGCGCTGGAACTCTTTCCACTTGACCACAAAGCGACGCTCGTACATTCGCTCTCGGATCTGCGTCAAGCGCTGCTGTCGGACACGACAGTTTTCCAGGCGTATCTGCCAGACTCTCCAATGGATCTGAATCCTGCGAGCGCTGGCTACTTCTTTCAAGGCATTCAACCGCTGTCGACGGCGAACTGCATGAAGAAACGCTTTCCACTTAATCACGAAGCGCCGTTCGCACATTCTCTCTCGGATCTGCGCCAGTCGTTGCTGCTGAGAGCGATGGTTTTCCAAGTGCTTTTGCCAGACACGCCAGCGGATTTGGATCCTTCGAGCGCTTGCAGCTTCTTTCGACGCCTTCAAGCGCTGTTGTTTGCAAACTGCCCGGTGCTGCAGGTCCGTGAGCGCTTTGCTGGCGTTGGCAAAGGCTACATGCGCTGTGGACTCGGCTAATCGTCTGGTCTCGAGCATTAATTCAACCAGGAAGACGCGGACACGCTGCTCCGTTTGCAGTACTCGCTGCTGGATGTGCTCCAGCTGCCGCTTGGTCTGCTCGCGAGCCTTGGTGTCATTGATCTGCTGCACATGGAGCTTGAGGAAGCCCGAGATTTTGGCTCCAGCCAGCTCGCGCGTGCGAGTTTCTTGCTGTTCACGCTCGCGCTTCTCGGCTTTGAGTCGCTGCCGCACGAGGATATGCTGCTTGACCTGTTTGCGTCGCAATTCCTCCTCGTGTCTCAGCTTCAGGCGCTCGTTCTCTCGCTCAAACAGAAGCCGCCGCTGAGTCTCAAGCACGAGAGCCTTCTCCACTTTCTCTTGGTGGTTGGTGAGCATTTTGGTCTCTTTCCTGCGCCGGATCTGCTGAGATAACCACGAGAAGACTAGCTGCCGTTTGGCTTTGGTCTCCTGCTTCTTGAACGCGATGGCTCGTCTGGCTTCGTCCTGCTCCCGTTGTCTTTCGAATGTCTGTTGCTGCAATAGCCAACGCTGGGCTTCTTCTTGGGCATGCAGCAGCTGCTGTTCCAGCTCTTGGCGATCAACCCACGCAGCATACTTCTGCTGTCTCAACTCCTCAGTCGCCTTCGCCTCCTGCTGGCGTTTGGCCTCTGCAAGTTGCTCGTGCATCTGCACGAGCTGGGCCTTGTCGTGCTCGTTGATAAATCGTCGCTTCTCTTCGTCTGCGGCCGCTTTGGCAGCAGCAGCTCGAGCTGTGTGGTCTCGTTGCACTTCTCTGGCGATTTCCACTTGCTTCGTCAGCCACACGGAGATCTGCTGTCGTCGCTGCTCGCGCACGTGCTTTCTCACCTGTCGTGCTGCTGCCTTTGCCTCCTTGCGGCGCTCTTTTTGAAGAGCTCGGTGCGCTTGAAGAAGCCTCTGTGCTTCCTCTTGCGCTTGCAGCACCTGCTGCTCCAGATCCTGGCGCTGGATCCAAGCCATTTCCATTTGCAGCTTCAGAGCTTCACGAGCGATCTCTTCTTGCCGCAGCGTTTCCTTCTCGAGCTCCTGCTGAGCACGCAGCAGCCGCCTGGCCTCCGTCTTCGCTTTGACTTCGAGCACTCGGATGCTAAGGAATGATTTGATAACGTGGGACGCTGCCTGCCTCTGTCTAACAAGCGCTTCAGCTTCAGCGATCTCCTGCAACCGTTGCTGGCACTCGCGCATGACCTCGGCCTTCTCTTGCTCGGAGCGAAGCAGCTTGCGCTCCAACACACGCAGATTCAGTCGACTCTTGGCCTTTTGCTGCTCAGTCTCGGCCTCCAGGTACTGCTTGGAATACACAAGCTCCAATTGGTGCTTCTGAGCCACCCGCTTCTCGGCTTGGACGTGCCGCAGCTGCCTCTGGAGCACGCACGTCTGCAGAAAGCTGGCGATTTTCTGTCGCGCCCACTTCTTCTGCCGTTGCTCCTCCAGCCTCTGCATCTGCTCCGTCATGCGCTGCTGGTCCGCCAGCAACTGAGTCTTCTCCTCCTCCGCCAAGCGCCATTTCGCATCCATGCCCCAGAGTTCGTTGGTCATCTTGGTCTCAAGTTGCCGTCTGCGTTTCGCCTCCGCGCGCCGCTCTTTCTCCTGCTTGCGCCGCACCTGCTTGGCTCGAAGCTGCGTGGTCAGCTCGTGGCGCTTGTTGGTCTCCTGTGCCGCCGCAAGTCGTCTGCGAAGCACCTGCTCCAGCAGGAACCGCTGCACTTCCTTGGACGCCTGGACGCGTTGCTGGCGCTCGCGGGCGAATTTGGCTTGGGCCAGTGTACGCTGCTGCAGCACCAGCACATGCCGGGTCCAGGCGCGGTGAATCACGGCCTGGGCTTCCTGCCGCTGCCGAAGTCGCTTGCTCATGCGCACAAACAGACAGAAGCGCTTGAACGCCATGTGCAGACACCTGAAGCGATCAGCTTCGTCTCTCACGCGCTTTCCATGACAGTGGAGCTCCCATCGCTGTTGGATATGGGCCGCTGCTACTCTCTGTCGGCTAAGCTTGTTCTCCATCTCGCGTTGGCACCAATTCTGGTGCTTCTGGTGGACAAAGCGACTGATCTGCCGTCGTGCGGTCTTGTTCTGCACTATGAGCTCCATTTGCTTCCGTTCCAAAGCCAAGGCCTTCCAGGGGCGGAAGTAGCGACGCAGCATCTTGAGCTCCCTCTCCAAGAAGCACGGAAGATCATCTTGAGCTGCTGGCGCTACTACTGCCGCAACTGCTGCTGTTGTGAACACCAGAGGCCGTAATACGACGGGCTCTTCATCCGCCAGACGCTCGTTCAGACGATGATTCAGGTCGTGGGCCGTGATCTGGACGTCACGGCACAGCGCCATGATCTGTGCCATGAACGAGAGGCTGTTTGGTTCTTCTTCCTCCTCGTTCGCCTCCTTTCCGCTCTGCGAATTGATGGCGTCACTGTCTCCGAGCGCGCATTCTGGGGCTTTTTCTGGTGCCAGAGTGTCTGATTCAACCGCTGCCTGGTCGGTGGACTCTAGCTCCGGTGTCTCCGTGGCGACTGGAGGCGAAGACGGAGGTGGGGAAGGGCAAGGCTCAAAGTCCAGCAGGGAGTATGGACAAAACTCGAGATCAGCCGGAGCTGGAGGTTCCGGAGCAACAGGAGCAAACTCTTCCTTCTCATGAGAGAGACTCGGCAGAAGACCAAGAGCCATGGCGATGCTGGCTCGAGCCTGGCTGGACGAGTAGGAGAAGACTGTGTCTTCGTCCTTTTCAGCTGATCGAATGGGAGAGTTCTCAACTTCTCGCTCTTCGCACGTGTCATCGCCACTGTTTTCACGGCTTGGGCTGTCCTGCGAGATCTCTTCCAGCACCAGATCGGGAACTTGTATGATAGACTCCGGAGCTGACGTGAACTCTTCCTTCAGCGGCTCTGGCGTCATGCCTTGCGTCTTGACAGTGATTTCAGTCTCGATCAAGTTCTGAGACTTGGACTCTGTCGGCTGTTGAAGAGGAACCACTCTCTCCAGATCACTCTCGTGGGTCAAACTGGGAGATACCGGCTGTGAAGAGCTGGGGGCAGACATAGTGACGGCTGAATCCGGTCTTGGAGTGGACTTGGCACTCGAGTTGGTGCTTTTTGTCTGCTTCTTGGCTCTACGAGACGAAGGCGGTCGGCTGTCCGACTTGGGCTCAGCTGCGTCCTGAGAGGGCAAGGACAGCGTTGGTGCCACGTGGATTGGTTTGGCATCTGGGGTCTGAGGACTCACTCTGGGCAACGCTGGCTCCGTCCAGGCGTCCTGGTGCACAGGAACGGCCGAGCGATCGCGCCACGACGGCAGTGACTGGGCGTCGTACTCTTCATCTGTCTCGTGCAGGCTGATACTACGAACGGAATGGACCGCTTGGAGCCTCCTGGGCTGGAGATAGCTGGGCAGAAGCCTTGTGGCGTTGGCTCGGGTCTCAATGGCCAGCAGCTGCAGCATGGCTGTGGCGACTCGGTCCGGAGGCAGCGTCTGCCACGTGGGCAGTCGTCTTCGGATCGTGAACGCAAACGTCTGCAGCTTGTGCAGCAGAAGCTGGAAGAGCGACGAGGAGGCCAATGCTGCGGTCGTGAGGGCAGAGGCCGAGTCCCCAATGAGGTGACAGGAGCACAACAGCAGCTCGGACGCGTCCATCGGCAGTGCGTCCAGCAGCGGATTCCGCAGCAGATCGACGCCACTGCCGTCAAAGCACTGGGCCAGCGGGGCGTAGTGGGCCACAAAGTCCATGTCGGACGCCGCAATCCGCAGCAAGTAGTCCCCAAAGTCTGCGTCCAGCTGGGCCACACTTGAGTCTTCCTCTGCGGCGCCACTGCCCGCAACTTGGCTCTGGAAGTACACGACCATCTCCACGACGGACAGAGTCAGTGACCGCAGCTTGTTGAGCATCTTGACTACTCGCGGTGCCACCGAGGCGGCCACATCCGCATGCAGGTGGTCCAGACGGGGGAGTTCCTGTCGCAATTGGCCCAGCAGCTGCTCTCGCAGCCGCACGTTCTGCTGAATTGCGTCGGCTACAAGCAGTGAGTCCTGCGCCTGCGCTGAGGATGCTCTGTTGCGACTTGCGGTCGAGCGCGTGGCCGGCGACTGGCGACTGTTTAACACCTGCTGCTTGAATTTGTACGGACTCGGCAGCTTGGTCGCCTTGGGGGCCCGCAAATGGTCGTGCTGGTGAACTACATCCCTGGCGGAGGCATGCGCTGCGGACGCGGACCTCGGCCGCTGGGTTGCGGATCCGGTGAATACACTCCTGGCATCGGTGTAGCCATTACCTAACTCGCGGCTGGTTGCCAGGTGGCGGAAAGTCGACGTAGGAGTGGGGGTCGTACGGTGGGGGCCTCCGTGCGAGGCGGCCTCGCTCAGTTCCAGCTCCACCAGAAGGTGTCGCTGCGCTTGCGCAAGAGATCTGTACGATGGCGAGACCTACGCGTGCAGTCATGGTTGAGTATAGAATTGATCTGCTTTGATCCAGTTCCGAACCTACCTGCTCCCGCCGAGCCATGATGGGTGTGCGTCCGCTATCCGATAGCTGGGAGAGCTCCTAACATCGCATGATGTTGGCTTCAGAGTGTAGAGCTGCACCAAATGCAACCGTTTCGTATACTTGGGAGCTAAAAACGACAAGAGCCGGAAGGGTTGGTCCGCTCTATTCTCAGTTGGATAAATGTACGGTGGCACCAACACAGTCATGAATATGTACGGTGAGGGGCACACAAAACAAATAAATGTATCCGGTGGGGCCGCACTGCAATGAAAAGTGTACGGTGGTTGATCATTTTTGCACGCTTGTGAAAGTGTTCGATGAAAGGTACCCACTGATATATGTACGGTGATCGTTTGCATGAGTAATGGGATCAAACGTGCAGTGAGTGTTTCAGCAAGCAGAATGGTGTGTGAGTGTCTGTGGTTTCTGGCTTTCCTCACCAAAACGAAGCCACGTCGGATGGAGAAAAGTGTCCGGACAGATTTTGGTCAGGCAGGTTGCACCGCATGTAGAAGTACGCTCACTACCTTTCCGTTGCGGTTGTTCACTGTTCGATTGGATTCTGTCGTGCCTGGCTTCAAATCTCAGTGGGTGATGGATGCTTCAATCGATACTGCGTCTTCGTTGACTCATCCTTGTGCAGCAAGAGGGGCAAGGATCCTTTAGGCTAGCGATATACTACTCTATTGCACCATAAGGCTGCGCGATTGCATATTTTCTCATAAAGCGCCAATACCTACGAATCTTTTCTCTTGTGCTCAGGCTGCAATCACTTGGGATTACTACAGTACTTCAAACGTTTGACAAAGGAGTGTCCACGCTCAATGAATCAGGCCGCTATGTCCGCGTGCTCTGTCAGAGAAGAGCGAGTGGGTTCTCGCGTATGCCTGAAGTCAAAGTTTTGAAGAGCTGTGATGGACAAAGCAGGTAAGTATCCAGGTGCGACCGACGAAAACTGCAACTTACCGTTCGTGCGTGAGACCGTGGGCCAGTTGAGTTGCAAGCAAATGGCCGCTCTCTATCCCGCAATGACGCGTAATCCAGAGACATGATGGGAAGTACGACGCCAGTCACCGCGAGACGACGCAGATCTAGCTGAGCAGGCGGCACATAAAGCGGAGACTACGCCAGGCCTCTACGCTGTGGTCTGCTGGCTGTGTGCACTAGCTTGATGTCTGCGGAGCTCCGAATCCGATTTGATCACGATTAGGCGCATCTCTAGTCGGAGCCTTGAACCCGCTCACGTTTACACCACTGTCGTTGATATGACTTCAAGATGTCCGTATATGCGCGAGGCCGCTCCCATCGGAAAGCTTGAAATGGCTCGATGATGTGTGTAACCCTGCATCGAGCGCTGAACAGTTGGGGGCTGGGAGAGGGTGGGCTGAGGCTGTCCGATCGGTCCGTCCAGTGCGGTTTCCCACTGGCGCAGCTTCTTTGACCCTGTTAGTGTTAACTTAGGATAGAGAGCCGAGGCGAGTGGGGAGAGAAAGGCCATGCGAGGCCCAGGGAGAAGAGCGGAGAGCGAGATTGCTTGAAGCCATGTGATGATTTCACCCGCACTCTGGTATAGGCGGCAGCTGCTGGCTTCTCCTTTACAGGCCCCACCCAGATACTGTACAGCCGCCTGTGCTGGACCCACCCGATCCATCAGGCCCAGGCGTGAATTAATCATTTCCCGATTTCCGCCCTACTTCACAATGGCCCTAAGCTCAGCCCTTGGCAGCTCCGCGCCCAGTCCAACAGTGAGCACAGTGGCCGGGATCTCGGATCCGCGCGGCTCGTCCACCTCGTCATTCATCAAATCCGCCATGTCGTCGTACAACGTCCCTCGTCGTCGCCAGTTCACAGATGAAACTGCGGCCCGCAGCCTCAAGCGCCCCATGCCCTCGAGCCCTTCTCATTCGTACGAACCGCACTACCAGCGAACACGCCCCACCGCCGGCACGCCCCCGCTCGTGAGACTCCCTTCACTTCAGTCGCGTATCGCGCAGCCGCTGTCACAGCATGGGAACGATAAGAGCCCCGACCGTCAACGACCTGAACATGACCGTCGTACGCACGAACTGGCAGGTCGTCTAGCGCTACTGCTGCACGCGCGCGAGTGCTGCCGCGGCGAAGGCCAGTGCGGCGTCGCTAACTGTCGTGTGGCGCGCGGTGTGCTGGATCACTGCCAGGAGTGCTTTCTCGCTGATGGCGAGTGCCACTCCTCATGCTCACAGGCCAAGCATCTACTGCGACACTTTCGCATCTGCCGCGCCCGCAGCTTCCCCGTGGACTGCATGATCTGCACGACGCTGCGCACCAAGTTCGCATGGTCTCTGCAGCACGTCGAATCGCTTACGCCGCTGTTTCTGCAGACAATCAGCGACCAGCAGGCCGCCCGCGAGTACGAATCGCTCTACGGGCCAACGCCGCTGCGCCGCGTGGTCAGCGACGGCCCCATGGTGGGACTGCGGCTTGGATCCAACCCCTTTCAATCATCCAAGCGTCGTCGTTTTTCCATCCCCCAACAAGATGCGGCTGCGCCGCACTCGGACCACCACGTCGGCAGCGCCCTATAGATTGCTATTTTGTACACTAGCACCTATATCCAACTATAATCTTATTGATTTAAAGATCCTTTCAGCGTTGCCATATTCGTTTATATATTCGTCCACTACTTATCTTTTCCCCTATACTCAGATGAGCATATCATCGTCGTCGTCGTCGTCATTGTCCCCGCCGGAGACGGTCGTGAGGCCCTGGGCGCGATACAGGTCCGCGATCTGTGCAGCCGTGGTGGCCTGCGTGGTCTTCTTGTCCTCGCGCGTGCGGATAAAGCGCGGGAACCGCAGCGAAATGCCCTTGTCGCGGGCTACGAGCCCCATGGCGGCCGTGTACTTGGGCGAGATGGACAGATCGGCGCCAAGGATCTCCCACACGGCCGTGGTGGAGAACCAGACGTCGGGCTTCATGGCGTCGCTCACGGCGTAGTCGCTGGGCGCTTTGTCCACCACCGTGGCTTTGAGCTGCTCATAGAACTGTTTGAGCACCTCGTCCGAGAGCCCCGTGCCCAGCTTCGTGATGGGCTGGAACATCTCGGTGTCTGGGTCGTAACACGCCAGCAGGTATGCGCCGTAGACGCCCGTGCGCTTGCCGCGACCGTGGAACGCACCGATGGGCACCAGGTCCGTCGAGTCACCGATACCGTCGAGGTAGTCCTTCTTGAGCTTGAGCCACTTGTGTGACCGATTGGCTGGCTCGTACGTGGCCTCGGTCTCGAGCGTCTTGACCATCAGGCCCTCGCAGTTGTCCACTACGGCCTGCTCCAGGAACGTTCGCACCTGCTCTACGGCCTGCTCCAGGCGCTCCGAGTCGTCCTTGAGGCCCGCGGGCGAAGCGGACACGTCCATCGACGTGGCGAACTCGAACTCGCCCGGCGTGACGTTGAACGTCTCGCGCAGGATCTCGCGACGGCGCGCGAGCGACTCGGTGAGCATGGACTTGCCGTCCAGATAGAGCATGTCGAAGGCGTAGATGCACACGGGCACCTTGATGTCCTCCACCTTGACGTTCTTGCGCGAACGCGTGCTCAGGATCTGGAACGGCAGACGTTTGTTCGTGGCCTTGTCCACGGCCACGACCTCGGCGTCCACGATGCAGCTGACGTTCTTGCGCTTGGCGGCACTGGAGATCATGAGCTTTACGTCCGGGAACCGCTCGGTCGAGTTCTCAAAGTTGCGCGAGAAGATCGCGATCTCGCCGTTCTCTAGGATGTGGATCTGCGCGCGCTCGCCATCGTACTTGTACTCGCACGTGAACGGCTGGCCCTCGAAGCGGTCGAAGACCATGGCATACGCCTTGGTCGGACGCGCCAACATGGGCGACACGGGCGTGCCTGGTGTCAGCACACACCGCTCGGCCACGATCTTGAAGTGCTCCACGCCGAACTGCGTAGCCTTGGCCTCTTCTTGGGCTGCCATGAAAGCCTCTACCAACGCATTGTAGCTCGGGCTCTCGGCGAACGCCTTCTTGACGTGCGCCAGCGCCTGCTGCTGTTTCTCCTTGTCCTTCTGTTCGTTTGGCAGCATGAACGCATATGTGAGACTCATGAGGATCGACTTCTCGGCCAGCCCAATGCGCAGCTTGCCCTGCAGCCCACGGATGATGAACTTGGCGGCCTCGGCCGAAGCGTTGTCGCCTTGGCCGGCCTTCTTGTCCTTCTCGCACTTGACCAGCAGGCTCTTGATAATCGAACACTTCTGCTGCTGCGAGTTGTTGCCCGTCATCTTGGCGATCTTGACGAACTGGTTGTACACGTCCGGCACGCTGAGCACGGCCGGCGGCTTGGCGTTGGCGGCGGGCTTCAGCGGTGCGAACGCCAGCGTGTGCTGCTTGGACCGCGCGTTTTGCGCGACCTTGCCCAGATCGCCTTCCTTGTGGTACATCTCCTTGATGAACTTGAGGTTCGTGCCTGTGGCCTCACCGATGGCTTTCATGAGAATGGCATCACCGATGCCGATCTTCAGATTCTCGAAGGGCGGTGCGAGGTCCGTGCAGACGCAGAGGTAGATGCAGGCCAGCAGATCCTGCGGCGCGCGATGGAGCACGTCCTGGAAGAAGTTGGTCAGTAAATCCTGGATCTCTAAACGGCCCGAAATGGCCTCGATCTTGTTGAACAGCACGGCCAAAGACGCAAAAGGAACGGTACCGGCGTCTGCCGGGATCCCGCTTTCGA
>JAADVQ010000548.1:0-12887 GCA_023335835.1 Elongisporangium senticosum
CTTTCCACAGACATTGCGAGTGTCACCATGGCCGCAGTCAATCCTTCATCGACTATCCTCGTTTGATTCGCGATATGCTCGGACAAATTCGCTAATAGTCCGGCGCACTGGCACTGCAGATCAAGGTTTCTCGCGCTGTTGTTCATGCATCGTAGTATTGGACGCAGCGCTCCTTCTTCTACGATGGCTTGTTTGATCTCAACATGAGAAGAGGACAAATGACGCAGCGCAGCAACTGCTGGAGCTTGGAGCGGGACATCCACGTCCCTCAGAAACGTAATCAGCGCTGGCAGGCCGCCTTCCTCCACGTACATTCTCCTGTGCTCGCTGTTCGCAGCAATGTCTCGAAGGGCGAGAATGGCTTGGCGTCGAGTATTCATCTCTTTCGCTTGCAGCAGGAAGAATAGCGTCTTCAGACCACCCTCGAATATGATTCCACGATGACTTGAGAAATTCGGCGCCAGCTTTCGAAACGCCAGCGCCGCGTTGTACTGGCATTCTGTATCGAGCGAAAGCCCAAGGTGCACAAGTCCTGGTAGTCCATCGGTGACCATCTCGGTGTGGTGCTTGAAACTGGAGAGTAAGTTCGCGATTGTGCGTGAAGCTTCGCGGTGGATCTCCATGTTGCGGTGCTTCATCAGAGCGATTAAAAACGTACCGCACTTCTCTTCTACGAATTTATCGTGCGTGTCAACGTGCTCAGCCAGATTGGCAAGAGCTCCGCACGCTTGACGAGCGACCTCCAGGTCTGGGGATTGTGCGAGCTTGATCAACGGCCGCAGGGCTCCTTGATTTACAATCTCAACCTTGAACTCGTCGCTCAACGAAAGATTGCAAAATGTGGCAGCTACCTCGCGCTGGGTCTCCAGCTCTTCAGAATGGCCGGCTATTGTCAACGGAATCAAACCTCCACCACGCACGATTCGTCCACGATTAAGCGAAGAGAACTGACATAACCGACGTAGCGCTGAGATGGCAAGAGTATGCGAATTAGGGTCTTCGGAATGAGCCAGTGTGATAAGCGAAAGCGTTCCTCCTTCTTCTCCTATGATTCCGCAGTAATCCGAGTTCCCGGAGAAGTTGGCAAGCGCGAATGCGGCATATTGACGGATGTCTTCGTCTTTGGATTGGCCCAAGCGCAGTGCAACCTTCAGCACACCACGAGAGATCATGTTTTCGTGGTTGGCCTCGTTGACTGCTAGATTCGACAAAGCCATGATGCCGAATCTCTGGCACTCGAGGTCGATATCTTGTTCCGTCATTGAAATGACTGGGGCGAGTCCACCATGAACAATGACCTGAACTTGCAGAAGAGGATCGCACGCCAGATTACACAACGCAATGCAGGCGTACTTTCGGACGCTGGGATCAGCGTCTTTGACGCCCAGAATGAGTGCTTGGAGGCCTCCTCCACGAGCTGCGGCCTGCCGTGTCTCCGCGTTCGCTGACAGGTTACACAAAGCCATAGTAGCGTACAGCTTGCAATCTCCATCATTTGACCCTGCCAGTTTGATCAGCGCCGCTTCAATTCCAGCCTCTACTATTTTGAGTTGGTTCACTTGAGCACATGAAACGTTGTAAATCGCGAGAGATGCACTGCGCTGGCACTCTAAGTTGGGAGAGAAGCTCAGCGCTCGAAGCGGCCGTAGAGCCTGCTTCTCTACAACGATCACACGGTTCTGGCGGTGTGCAGCAACATTTGCCAACGTCATACTCGCATATCGGCAGGATTCTGGGTCGGGCGATGTAGTAAGCTCAATGAGCGGCTCCAATCCATCATCATTAACAAAGTGAAGCTGGTTCGCTGGGTTGGCAGTCAAGTTACATAGCGCCATACAGGAATATTTCGCACACTCAATATTCGATGATCGCAATAGCGCAATCAGTGGCGGCATTCCGTTGACTTTCATAATCTTCTGCTCGTTCGCACGGCAGCTGGACAGGTTGCAAATTGCCATCGCCGCACAACGTTGTGTTTCTCGGTCCGTGAACTCGCTCAATAAGCTCACAAGCGGAACTAGTGCACCGGCGTCGACGATGCGCTCTTGGTTATCGGCATGAGCGCTTAGTCGGTATATCGCTCGAGCTGCGTACTGACGATTTGACGCATATTCGCTTTGGAGCAACTGCGTTAATGGTATCAACCCTCCATACTCAGTGATCATGAGCTGATTCTTGGACGTCACTGCCAGGTTGCCTATGCACATGGCTGCATCTCGCCCACAATTTTCTTCTTTCGACATTGCGAGTGTGAAAATAGCTCGAAACTCGCTCAGCTGGAAGACTCGGATATGATTTTCAGGGTTTGACGAAATATTCGCAAATGCTCGACTCGTATTTTGTGCGATCTCCGGGTGGTAACTTGCTCGGATGAGCGCAATAAGAGCTTCGGATCCCTTTTGTTTCACAATCTCCACTTGATTTTGCACATTCTCAGTCAAATTGGCTAAGACCCCCGAGCACTGGACTCGCAGGTCGTCATGGTCGATCGAACATGCTTTGAATAGTGGTTGAAGCCCGCCTTCCTGAACAAATAATGTTTTTACCGGAGGATATAATGTCAAATGCCGGGCGCCAGCAGCCCCCATACACTTCAACACCACGTCAGGACTCCGTAACAGCGATATCATTGCGTGCACGCTGCCCTCTTCCGTGAGTTTGGCTTTGTTGTCTTTGCACTCGGTCAGGTTCTTTAAACTAGCTGCTGCCTGGTGCTGCACATCCAGTCCAGGAACTGTGAGAAGTGCGTGCAGAGTTTGCACGACCCCGCTCGAAAGGATTGTCTTGTGTGTTTCCATATTGCTTGTTAATTTATTGAAAGACATCGCAGCGTTATACTGGCACTCGTGATCCTCGATCTTAGCAACCCGGATTAACGCAGATAATCCTTCTTCTTTCATCAATAAACCATGGAATTCCGGTGTACTTAACAGATTTGCAATCATTCGTGCGGCCTCGCGATAAACCGGCAAGTGGCGACTGCGCATCGTTTTCACGCCCACATGAATCGCGTGTGCATCCACCATGAACTCATGTGTATCCACGTTTTCAGCAATATTAGCGACTGCACCACACGCATTGCGTGCGATTTCAATATCGCTGGCCAGACACAAGCCTACCAACTGACGAAAAAGCGCTGTCGACTGTGCGAAAACAATCTTATTGGCGTAGGCCAACGTCAAATTGCACATTGTTGCAACGGCTTCTCGTTGACTTTCAAGGTCTTCTTGCAGGGAGCAGAACAGTAAAGCTTCAAGCAGAATCTTTTTGTGTCGCATCATTGCCATGCGATTCACATCCAAGCACGTAAGTCTACGGAGTACCGACACTGCTTGGCACTGCGCACTTGTATGTGTCGCATGTTCCGCGTCAATAGCGAGCTGAATGAGCGGTCCACCACTTTCGCTGAACTGGCCGATTACTTCGTGGTAAGCAGAGTTCACTGCTAGTTTACCAAGCGTAAATGCAGCATTGAAACGAATTTCCATGTCGTTTACAGGATCCAATGCCGCGATCAAGGGCGGGATCATCATTTCGTCTACAAATCCAGAATGGTTTGCGACATTGCTAAAAATGCTTCCAAGAGCCAAGATGGCAAAGCGACGTGGGTCCTGGTGCTGAGTATCGCAAACCAACTCCATTAAAGGCATCGCGACACGTTCGCGAAGTACCCGCGAGTGATTTTGAGGATTCGCGACAAGGTTGCTCAAGCCAATCGCACCGAAGAGCCTCGTCGACATGTCTGGATGTCGTATCGCGTGCACGAGCAGCTCTTGGCAACAGTCAGAAAGTAGGGCGTCGTGAAGATCATAATTGATTGATAAATTTGAGACGCATTTGACTGCTTCTCGTGCGACACTAGCGATTGCTTGACCTTCGAACTCCAAAAAGAAATGAAGTCCACGCTCTCGAGCAATATTTGCGTGCGTGTCGGTATTCTCTGCAAGGTTTGCAACACAAGCGCACGCGAATGTTGCAGTGACCGAGTCTGGCGACAACATTAGCGCGATTAATGCCCCCATCATAGGCGATTTTGCAATGTCCAACTTGTTTTTCTCGCTCAAAGAGAGATTATACGCGGTCATCGCAACTTCACGCCTCAAATGCTCGTCACTGGATCGAGAGCCCAACAAAAGAGGTTCAATTCCTCCTTCTGCAACGATTCGAATTCGACTTTCCGGGCGATTTGAGATTCCTCGCAATGCTGAGATTGCGGTTTTCTGGTCTTCAGGACTTTCAGAGCATGCAAGCTGAATAATAGGAACAATGCCTCCGAGCTCCTCAACCATTCGCCGTCGGTCCGGATTTGCTGCAAGATTGCACAGAGCAAACGCAATACAGCGATGCGTTTCAAGGTCTACGTTGTTTGCTATTTCGATCAGCGGCATGACAGCCCCAGAGTTCACGAGTGCATCTTGATGCTCGTATTTCGATGCAATATTACCCAAAGTCACTGCTCCGAAGAGTCGATAGATCGCATCGGCAGAGCACAGAAACGATACGAGAGACTCCATCTCAACTGCGTCAATGAATGCTTCTGGCTGATCGCCAATACACCCGCTGAGTGACAGATTGCACAGACAAGCAAGCACTTCCTGCTGCACATCCATGTTTTCTGACTTCGTAAGCGTGAGCAATGGCGCCAGTCCACCGCGCTGAACAATTTCCTTTCGGGCAATTTCATTCACGCACAATCCTCTCAAGGCACTTACCGCCCGGTATTGGCATTTCGTGTCTTGAGACTTGACCAAATGAAGCAGTAAGTCCAAACATTGGTCGTCAGTCTCCATAACCAGCATGTGATTCTCCGGGAAAGCCGTGAAATTGGCGATTCCAAAGGCAGTTGAGTTTCGGACCATCATGTCTGGATGCTGTAGCAGTTTGGCAAACAGCGATAGCATGTTCGCATCTACAAGTTGAGCTTGGGTCGCACGAACGCTGGCCATATTCGTGAGCGTGTACACTGCGTATCGCTGTGTATCCAAATCTCCATTGCTGTTATCGGCAAGTGCAACCAGCATCGGAACGATGCCATCCTGAATCATCTTATTGATATTCTCCGTATTGGTCGACAGATTGGCCATGCCCATAACTGCATAGCGCTGACTTAAAAAGTCAGGCGAGTTTAATGCGACCATCAGGGGCGTCAATCCACCGCCTGATACAATCTCAGCGGTATATGCGTATTCAGCGGACATATTGGCAATCACTCGAAGCGCTTCACGCTGCACATCTGTGTTTTTCGACCGCAACACAAATTTTACATGCTGAAGAACGCCTTCTTTCACCATCCGACCCTGATTTTCCACGACTTCTGCGAGATTGGCAAGCACACCGCACGCTTGATGCGCCACTTCGTTGTCGCCAGAGTGGATGAGAGAGATTAACGGAGTGAGTCCACCATTCATTACAATGACAACTTTGTTATCTTCGCTCAGAGAAAGATTGCGCAGAGCTGCACATACTTCACGTTGGACCTCCACACTTTCGGATCCGGCGAGTTTGAAAAGCGGTTTCAATACGCCAAATGATACTGCTTGAGACCGATTTTTCGCTTCAATGGCCATTCGCCGCATAGCAAAGCACGCCTGGAGATGGGTATCTTCATCAGTATCATGCAGCAAGGAAATGACGGTACGTAGAACACCCATTTTAGCGATCATGCTACTGTTTGCTTCATTTGCTGCCAAGTTATTGAGAGCAAACGCGAGCGACCGGCGAGTTTCCAAGTCAGTGGATTTCTCCACAGTCATCAGTGCGGCCACAGCTCCTTGATCAAACAAGTCCTTGTGGTGCTTGGGGTCAACAGCGATGTTACCGATCGCTAGTGTACCAAAACGCTGACAGGTCACGTCTTCCTCTTGTGTGAAAATTGAAATATAGTGCAATGCGTTGCTGCGTAGTAAAGTCACTTGGCTAGTCGGTTTGGCAGCAAACAACGCGATGCATCGAGCCACCTGACGCTTTACTTCAACGTTGTCTGTCGTTGCTAGCGCGTATAATGGAGATAGAACACCTTCTTCCAGCATTTTCTTGTGGGTATACCCTTCGATCATCTCGGCTAAGTTGGCAAGTGCGCACACGGCTTGGCGTTCTCGGTAGGCGTCTTTGCTGCTGGCTAAAGCAATTAACGGGGGAATGCAGCCGCCGCGGGTCATTGTGATCTTATTTTCTTCACTCAGTGACAAGTTGCAAAACGTCGCCGCCACTTCTCGCTGCACTTCAATGCTTTCAGACGAAGCAGCAAGAATCAGTGGCTCTAAAGCGCCTAAACGAACGATCTGCTGGCGAACGACTTGATTCACAGACAAGCCGCGAAGTGCTGCAATTGCCTGGAATTGCACGTTGGGGTCTCCTGGAAATGAGAAGGAAATGATTGGCTTGAGGCAGTTGGCGTCAACGAGACGCTCGATATTCTGTGGATTGCTGCAGAGGTTTCCGAGTGCGAAAATTGCAAACTGGCGGCACTTTACATCGCGATGCTTAGAATATCCAGCCAAGAGATGCAGCGTCTTGTCCATCAAATCTGAGTGCGTGGTTTGTGATACAGCAAGATTAGCGAGGATGAGAAGACAATTTCGGATCACATCGTTATCTGCCAGTGACCGAGGGTCCAACGCCTCCTCAATACGAGCAACTATGGGCGTCAAAACTCCTTGCGCGACCATTTTCGGGAGATTATCAACATTAGTACCCAAATTGCAAAGAGCCATTGACGCCATTCGCTGACAGTCGATGACTTCTGCGCCTAGAAGTTGGATCAGAGGAGGAACAGCTCCTTTGCGGAGAATGATATCCCCAAAATCACAATTTGCAGCCAAGTTGCCCAGTGCTCTGGCAGCTTCGCGTTGTACGATAACGTTACCGTGGATTAGCGCTTCCACAAGTGGAGAAATTGATCCACTACTTACTATATCGCTCTGATTTTCAACATTTTCAGCCAAATTGGCAATGGCGCAACACGCCTGACGCTGGATACCCACGTCCGGATTTGAGAGTGCAATCATGAGCAAAGGCAAACCACCACATTTGCATATATCAGACTTGTTTGCGTCCGCGAACGACAGCGTACAGATCGCAGGCAGCATATCTTGCTGAATCTCGGTATCTTGCGTGCGTGCGAGAAACAAGACAGGCTCTAGACCTCCTTCCTCTGTGATTTTCTTCCTTAAATCGGCATTCAGGGCAACTTTCACGAGAGCAAATGCAGCGTATTGACGAACTTCTTCATCTGGAGCGCTGGAAAGAGATATCAACAATGGCAGAGAGCCTTCTTCGACAAACGCTTTATGGTTTTCAACACATGAAGCCAGATTTGCTATCGCTAAGATGGAAAAGCGTTGAATTTCAACTTCGACGTCTTCCGATCGAGCAAGAGACATCAACGGCTCCATAGCACCATTTTCCATGAGGACAACTCGCATGTCTGGATTTGTCGACAGATTGCATATCCCAAGCGATCCAACACGCTGAGACGCCATATCAGGCGAGAGCAGGTAGGAGATAAGCAGCTGATGGCCGCCATGCTCGACTATAATCTCATGATTTTCTGCGAATGCTGACAAGTTCCCTAAAGCACGACCCGCTTCGCGTTGTACCTCGACAAACTGAGATCTCATCATGGAAATGAGTGGTTGAACACCACCATCGATACAAATTTTGTGCTGGTTTTCTTCGACCTCAGCTAGATTCGCCAAGGTAGCGCAGCTCTGCTTGGACAATTCCAAATCCTCGGATTGCGCGTGAACGATGAGCGCAGGAATCGCTCCACTCTTGGCAATTTCATACTTTGTTTCTTCACTAACCGACAAATTGCATAGAGCTGCGCAGACTTCGCGAAGAATCTCGACGTCATCGGAAGCGAGCAGCAATACTAAGGGCTCCAGCCCTCCTTCCTGAAGAATTTTCACTTTGTTGGTCTCATTCACTGCCAGGCCACGGATCGCTGCTACAGCTTGATGATGAATATCTGTGTCTTCTGATGACGCAAGCGTGATGATTGGCTGAAGTCCACCCTCTTCAACCATCCGTGTGTGGTTTTGCTCGTTTGACGCAAAATTGGCCAGAGCAAATGCAACATAGTATTGACTCAACGCATCAGCCGTACCCGCGAGCGAAAAGAGTGACAACAAGCATCCAGCTTCAAGCAACGCAGGATGGTTTGCCTTCATAGCAGCCAAATTAGCGATTGCGAGTACAGCATATCGTCTGGCTTCTAGCTCGCGGTCAAACGCTTGAGCGAGTGCAATGAGAGGGCCGATTGTTCCAAGACTCACTATTTGAACTTGATAGCTTGCAGTCGTCGAAAGGTTCGCGAGCGCAAGTGCTGCATACCGTTGACATACGTGATGATCCAGTACAAGCGCGTTAGCAAGTGGCTGTAGTACACCTTCCTTCATTAGCGCTGGCTGAACTTCTTCATTCGCTGTTAAATTGGCCAGCGCGCGGCACGCTTCAGCACGAGTGTTCAAATCCCTCGCGACAGAAAGTGCCATGATGGATGCCAGGCCATTTTCTCGCAATAATTTGTCATGAAGTTCGTGAAGTTCCATGAGATTGGCAATCGTACTGCACGCGTACTCTTCAGCTGTCGGATCACCAGAAAGCGACATGGAAATAATTGTCAATAAGGCTCGATCTGAGATTTCAACTTTGTTTTCCTGAGATGCTGAAAGCGTACAAAACGCAGCCGCTACTTCGCGCTGAATATCGCTCTCGTCTGAGCGCGCCATAAGCACCAGCGGATCCAGCATCCCCTCCTTGACGATAAAAATTCGATTCGCAGGGCTGATGCAGATGCCCCGTAAGCATGCTAATGCCTGGCGCTGAGCGTTTACTTCTTTACAGCACGCGAGTGCAATCAGCCGTGGAATTGCACCTTGGTCAACAATCAAGTGGCGATACTCGTTATTGACCGACAGATTCGCCAGAGCAAATGCACAGTACACCCCAGAATGAACCATTTCTGGATCGAGTAGCTGCACAAGCGGTTCAATTGTGTCCAGCTTCACGATTTCTTCATGATTCTCAGGCTCTGCGGCCAAATTACCAAGAGCCATGGCGATATACTGCTTTGCGATGCCATCGCTTTCCGATCCCTTCAAAAATTCCACAATTGGTGCTAAAGCCCCATCTTCAACAATCTTAATACGCGCATTTGGGGTCGAAGCGATGTTGGCTAAGCATAAGCACGCCAAGCGCAGCGCTTCCATATCACTGGACTTCAATATCAGTGTCAGCAGAGCCTTAACAACCCCCTTGCTGACCATCTTCTCATGCAGTTCCGCATTCGTCGATATCTCTGCCAGACTAAATGCGACATCACGCTGCTCGGTCGGCTTTCGCTCGCGCCTTCCTCTTGCGATGAGCTGCTCAAGAACCTTAGACATCGCGCCTCCATATGATGATGTCTCAAAAGCCCATGAAGGAAGGTGCTGTGGATCGGCGCGGAAGCGCGCGTCGCTTTAGGATACGAAACCGTCAGTACGATACTGAACAATAACCCCAATAAGTGCAACTGTTCAGATTCTGCGATTGATACCGTTAACCTTTCTAGAAACGCAGTCAAAAACGAATCAATCGTCGGCCTCATTCCAATCTTCAGGAGCTCCAAATTCCTCGATCATACGCCCACGGTGGTATTCACGTGCCCGTGGCGCTTTCTTGGCGTACCCACCAGAGATCAAGGAGATAATCTGCGATACATATCATATGCTACAATTAAAAAAGAAGAAACAAATTCCCCTGCAGGTGATAAACGTACCGACGAGCGAAAGAACCCGATTGCAGAGCTGGTTATTTGCACTCTTGCGTATTGCGTCATGTATGACCTATAATATTCATTCATGTCAGCATGCATGGGTGAACGGGAAGCACCATGGGGCATTTACGTACCAGTCAGGCTTGTCTTCAACGGTCTTGAAAACGGAATATTCTTCCAGGATGCCAATCGACTGAAAAGATTTGTTTCGGAAGTACACGTAGAAAATCTGCATGAGAAAGCATGCGAACAGTGAGTAAAAGCAAACCCAAGGCGAGGAACTAAACACACTATTTGTGTACGTACTCGGTTTCGCTTGTCCAACAAAGAGTCCTCAATGAACTCCACGTAATCTTCGCTCACAAATCGCTTGATCATATATGGAGTATCATTTCTGTTCACGCACTCAGTCATTGAGCTGCAAATCATTCAGCTCAGATGAAGGATCACGACAACGCACCGAAAGCTCAAGATGCGTCGCTGGAAAACGGCACTATACTCCTCCAACTCGATCTCTTCAATTGGAGTGATTGATTCAAGGAGAGAATTCGCTGGGTCCGGGAGTGGTTCTTTGAATTTACGATAAAACATCTCTGCAGTCTGACATTCAAAGAACGGTTAACAAGAGTTGCATAATTAAAAGGAAGTGGTAGGTAGCCATACCTTTTCGAGAGGGAATGGAAACTCCGTCGTTCCATGAGCAAAGCTGGTTGCATCTGGATTTTCAGGCACTGCGATTTCCAGCCGAGGCGTGAGGGTAGAGTCATCTGCTCTGGTTGGTTCCTTAATCAAGGTAATGCCGAATCGTTCGAGAATCTCCGCCATTGGATCCTTTGTCTCGTTCGATGATCGTCGCTGTGTCCGGCGCTTAGCTCTCCGTTGACGCCGGGCGAGAATTGGGCGACTATCCAAAGTCCACTTTGCGAATTCGCCTGATAGAACACGCCATGAAAACATCTGCATAATATTGTCATCAGATCCAAAGTAGCGAGCTGATACAGAGTAGCAAGACCGATTCAAAACGTACTCGCGATCGCAAAAACCACACGAAGACGTAGCCGAGTCCAAACCAAAGCGCAGGCATGAAAGGCTTCGCGATATCTCCGCAATGATCCACCTCGAAATGCTCCAGAGCCAGCTCGTCGCAGATTGGCAACAGAAACTGTGTCGAGATGCGCAAAATCCCAGCGATCACTGCCATGAAGGCCAGTACTTCGAGGACAATCATTCCGTAAGAAAGGATCGGGACGCTCTTTCGTTGATCCGGGAAGCGATTGGGCACTACTGTAGCAACAGCAGTAGGCTAAACAGAGCTGAAGTTAATACTATACAGCATTGCCAATATTTAATCCCTCCTCAAGTCCTACCTGTCGTTGAGTTCGTGGCAATTGCGGAAAATCAGCGTTGATGGTTGATGGTGGTGGGCAATCTGATCGATCAGCCTCTGGTTCTTCGCGTGCAAGAGACGGAAGCTCACTTGATTCCGTTTCAGTCGGCATCATAAACGTCGGCAGAATCTCCATCACCTCAAGCACGTAGCGGCGCTTGGCCACAGTCATGTTCATGCCGTGAAGCTCCTGCCAGCCATTCCTGCAGCATGCAATCCTTAGTTTTCCATGTGTCCCAAGCAGCTTGCTATCATACACGCACCACTTGGCGCGCTCCTGCAGGTTCGATCAATGGTCACAGACAAAGTCATACAATCAGCAACCAAAGAGCACGTCGTCACTGTACACAATCACACTATTACCACAGGCTGGAAAGCGCCTATACAACAGCATAACCAAGCATGAGACACGGTGGTGATAGACAGCGGATTGGGGAAGTAGTAATAGCTGCTTCTCACCTGGTTGCGGCTTGTTGCAGTCTCCGAGCGTCCCTTGCTTGTAGAGCGCATACAGCTTGATCTTCTGCGCGTTGCTGACGAAGACCCCCTCTGCGCCCTTGGACAGAGCCTCCGCTGCGCGCAGGAACTCATGTTCGTACCCGCGCAGCGAGCTTTCCTGCTCTCGACTCCGCTCGCCCATGCGTGATCCTAGAGCTCAGATACAAGAGGCTCAAGCCAGACTGATACATCTAATGTGGACCACGCTATTTAATACTGGCTAGTCAGGTAATTTATTACTTTCCATGGTATTTTCTTTGCTGCTGCGTCTTAAACTCTAATATATTCCCTAAACTTTCTATACGTATACCGATAGTAGAAATCGAAACTATCGTAATAATTGTGTTATCTACTGCCGGTCCTACTATTTACCAACTCGAATTAGCGAAGCGCATTGAAATGGGTGCAGTCTGTGGGCTGTGCGGCTGATACTAAAGACATCGCTCAATTCAACAGAACAAGTGATAGATTGAACAGGAACCTCAACTTGAAGCAGCGTTTGTATGTACCGCATTTGGAGTTGCTGCGTCCCTTGGCAGAGACTCTCCATCATGGAGAAGCAAGCGCGATATCCGAGCTGGTTGCAACGCGCTTTGAAGGTGAAGCAGCAGACTGAAACCTTCTGGCTGCACCAACCAACGGCTTCAAAGCCATGGAGCGACGTACAGAAGGATGGCGTAGCTCCCACCAAAGCTCCAGCCCCATCGGAGCCAGAGGACCACGTGCACATGACCATCTGGGAGGCGATTCGCACAGACAACACCAGTGTGGTCAAGCGAATCGTGGCGCAAGACAGCGATGTGCTGTTTCAAAAGGGATCCAAAGAAGCCAACACCACTTCGGTCTTTCATGAAGCTGCGCTTTGTGGAGCTCTGGACGTGATGCGCTTCCTGATCTCGTTCATCGAGAGCCAATACCCACCGGAGTCGTCTCAGCTCATCGTCAACACGACCGACTCTGCCTACAGCCAGGCCACACCGTTAATCGCGGCGTGTCGGTCTTCTCAGGTGAGTACTACTGTTCAATTGGTTTTGTCGTGGGTACGTGGTTGTGATTGGTCTGCTATGATTGCGTACAGGGCGATATGACGAGACGGCTCACGATCGTCCAGCTGCTTGTGGAGGCCGGAGGCGACGTGGATCACCAAGACAGCCACGGAGACAACGTGCTTCACTGGTGCGCTCGACTGTCGCGCGTGACAGAGCTTCGCTATCTCTTGCAAGAGACCACTGCTGCCTCGGA
>JAADVQ010000549.1:0-12863 GCA_023335835.1 Elongisporangium senticosum
CGCGCACGGGGCTGGGCTTGGCAAACAGCGACCTCTTCTTAGCTCTGTGCGAAGAAGCCGTGGTGGCCATGGCTCGCGTGTAGACGAGCCCTTCCTCAACCAGCAGTGAAAGTGCTTCGCGGATATCCTGCATGGACAGCAGCTTCTCCATTTTCACGAAAATGATAGCTTCAGTCACGCCGGGCGCCATGAGGATGAACGCCAGCAGCTTCCGCTGGATCGCAAACAAGAACTTGTAGTTCGTACTGCCGTCCATCTTGAGCCATGGAAATGACAGCGTGTCTTTTTCGCCTTCAAAAATGACAACCGGAGCGGGAGTCTTAGCGGCGGAGGCAGTTGCTGCCGTGGTGCTGTTTTTTGAAGCATCACCATTGCTGGAGCTGTTGTTACCCACCGTCGTCACCAGCGAAAATGGGCGTAACAGCCATAGATCGCCGTGTTCCTTGGTGATGAACCGCTGATTAAAATACGCATTCACACAGAGCAGCGTGCCTTCATCCACGAGCGTATTGAGGCAGCGCCCAACTGAGACCAGTCGTGCCTCGTAGGAGTCAAGCTGAACCATGAGCTCAGGTAGCGTGAGTCCGTGCTCGCCGCTGGCCTTGATAAGCTGCATAACCTTCTGTTCCAGTAACTCCTTGTTCTTCTTGTGTCGTTTAAATGGCCGAAACGCGACCGTACCGATACCATCGTAGTCTTCGTCATCTACAAGCGAAAACGCTTCCAATTCACGCAACTGATCTCGGTCCTCAATTGCAGCTGCGTGGGCCTTGACTTCGACTTGCCACGAGTCGATCAACGAAGATGGTCGCTTGAATGGAACGTGCTTGGCTAAATGTGCAGCAAAACCGGACCCTTCACGAAGACTTTTGCACTGCAGAAAGCGCAAATTGCGCTTCCGAGCTGGTGATTGCGTAGTGTGGTCATCATCTTGATCCACCTCGTTGCCAGCATGATCATCCACAATCCTGGTATGTCTGGCGTTCAATGAGCATGTCCCCATTACCTGGCCACCCAGCTCCAGTGCGCACTGTCCAGGGGTCGCATTGGTTGGAAAATCGGCTTCGAACAAACATGCTTCTTGATTCTGGAGATGGCATCCGTTCATCGATTCACTTGACAGTCTTCGTCGAGACATGCTATTTCCAGCAGCATGGTCGATTGTCATTTCGTCCAGTGTCGAGCGGATCATCGCCTCCTGCTCCGCAGCCTGGCGAAACAATACCAACGGATACGACAGCGCCGTCAGCTTTAACAAATCCTGGAGTCGCTGACTCATTGTGTATCCTCGTCGCTCGGCGTCCGTGGCACGCACAATCCAGTTTTTCAGCCATAAATATCGCCACACCAACCGAATTTCATGCGCTGTCCAGAACGATATCAATTCTTCAGCGACAAGCGGGTGGTATTCTTCCAGGGGTGAGACAATCATCATCACCGCCCGACGGAACAGAGCAGTTAGTCGACTGGATTCAATGATCGCAACTTCTTCATCAAAAACGCCACCTGGATTACCCTCGTCAATAGCTTCTTGTTTCGCCAGCTCGAATTTTAACTTTGCCGCAGGCTCCAACAACTTTTCTTTGAGTCGTTTCTTGACATCGATGTTGCGTTTGCCCAGCTTGCGAGCAATCGCAACCAGACCAAATCCTGACCTCGAGAGCGTAGGGTTTCGAAATGCGACTTGTTCTGCATCGCGCTGCAATCCTTGTGGAATTGAGATCTTCCATCGAGTTTTGCCGTTCTCAATAAAATATTCCAATAGTTTTTGCTCGTGTTCATCGGTCCAATGAAACCAATGCTTGTCATCACCATCTGCATCTTTTGAGCCGAGAGACGCTGCTGCTGCTGCTCTCTGTTTCTTCGACGCTCGATGGGGCAGGGACGATGAATTATGCGTCGAATCATCCGAAGTCTGATTTTTTGTCGGTGTTCGGCGTCGTTTTCGAGTTGATATCTTCTTCGACACAATTCCGTTGCGTTTGTCCGTGTTAGCCGACGTTTTTTTCTCTTCGCTCACTACCCTTGCTGGTTTGGGTGGCAGCTTGCGTGATTTTTGAATCCACGCTAGTATCTTTAACATACGCCGAGCTCGCGTTTTAACAGGTTTGGGGACCTCTCGCACAGCTGGTTCATTGCGCCGGGGTTTTGAGACTTCCATGACCATTTGCTCAAGGCACAAACATTCAAGAGCTTCCCAGTACCGTTCAACGTCGATCATACTTTCAAGCACGATAGACAGAGGCAACATGTTTCCAAAACTGTAGTGCTTCTCCGTTGTCCCAAGAATGCGAATGGTTGGCGAATCGTTCGCAGTTTTTCTTGGTTGGTGGTCTTGTTCGTTCAAGGAAGCTCCTTGGTTGTCGTTATCATCCAGAACTATTCGTAATTCGCAGTTCATCCGGAACAATCCACCTAGGGCATTGTCCTTTAGAGCGCGAGTTAAAACGCCATCTTTATCGTCCGTGTATCCAGCGCGAAGAATCTTGATTAAATTCTGCATCCCGATTTTATGCGGTGCTATCAATTTTAGATCTGATAACGTGCCAAGTACTTTGGCTGTGCGCTCTGACTCATGACTCCATATTTTGGTTTGCACAGGTCCTGGCAGAGCACTAAAGGGTCGCTGATGCTTCACGGCATCCTCAACCATAACCATTTCGTTGGGCAATAGCACGCTGCCACCTGAAAATGCCTGAATATACAGATTCACTGGCATCGCGTGTAGGACGGTTTCACGCGAAAACACGATACATTTGCGATTCCGTGCGCTTGCATCAGATCCAGATCGTGCATCGTCTTCATCGTCTTCGTCGATAGACATACCATTGGGGTCATTCTCGAAACCCATGTTCTTGTTCTCGTGCAAAAAATTCCACAGAAAGCGATGAAAAACCTTGCACCGATACATCACACCGTACGCAAACCCGAGCTTTCGATACTGCAGCGCATGTGCACGTGACTTGCTCTCATGTACAAAATGCCGAATTCGATAGCTAATTTCATTCGGTCCTATTCGTTCGCCTTGCACATCTAATTCGTGTTGATCGGGGTCATTCGACGCATTTCGTTCTGCCGCAGTCTGCTCATCTTGGTGCTCAGGCGAAATACCAGATGGTCGTTTCCTTTTCAATCGCAATTGACGCTGCTTCTTGACATCTCCCTTCTTGGCAGTTTTTGCGTCATCGTCGTCTCCACTTTCAACTCCGTGGAGTTGAACCACTTGACTTCTCTCCATGTTTTGACTGACGCGTCGTAATCTTTCGTCGCGACAGTAGTTTTTCACATAATCTTGAATAAAACACTCGTTTGTTTCGTACCCTGGGAGCATGACACAGCGTAGGGCTCGAAATTTAGTCGACACATTGCGGGCTGGTAATGGCAGTTGAAGCAACCGGCATTGGCCCTCGACCTCTAATTCTGCGGCGATGCGTGAAATCGATCGAATATCCACCATTCCAACAGCTGAGGGAGGAAGCATTGGGTTTGTGCCCAGTAGCCCCATTGCAGCTTGAGATTCTTTCATTGCTGTTTTCTCCATGGAAAATATACTGGCCCGCAGCGAAGACAAACTGATGATTTTCTCTTCAGATATGCGCTGCAAAATGTGCTGTCGACGTAGTTCACGGGTTCCATCCATATCCGACCCCCAAAGTGCACCTTTCAATGCTCGAGTATCACGAAGAGAAGCAGAATCTGCCACCGAAGTATCTTGAACTGCAGTATCGATGGTGCTGGAGACACCTTGCACATTTTCTAATAGCTCTGGATCTGGCACTCGATTTGAATTAATATAAAGCCGGAACGCTTTGTTCTTGCCCAAAATGATCGTTTGCGCTTTCAACTCGTAGGATCCAGCCAGCTGACGCACGAGTTTGTACGGCAGTTTACTCCCTGGGATCGTGATTTGGTTGCGCATCTCCGTAATTGTTGCTCCATGCTCACCAGTTTCCTGAATAAGCCGATGGATCTGCTGTAGCAACCCGCCTTCAATCTGGATACCTCTACGAATAGAGTTTGGATACCTGGAGTAGAGCCAATCACCGACTGGTCTGTAGCGCACGCAGTTCAGGATCTTCGGCTCAATGCTGGACTTCTTGGACGGCTGCAGAACGGCTTGAAACAATTCCAGACGAAAGTTCTCGTTGCGCTTGGACTCCTGAATGATATGCGTACGCAGGATCTCAAGATGTCGCTTCTGCAAGCACAAGTCTCTGCCCAAGTCGGTGAGCACCGACGACTGCGTTGGCAGTTGCTGCAAGTATTTCTCTGCCACAGCCGAAAGGATTTTCTTGGACTGTTCATCCGATTCAAACTCGGCCGATGGATCGAACATCTGAGGAGTGAACGCCATGGCAAAGCACGGCAGATGCACAATATTCAAACGCCGCATAATGGGCTTGCCCACAATCATCATGCGCTTGACCACTAGTCGGTACGAGATCAACATGTCCAGCGCATTATGCAGCCGCTTGACGGATCCCCCAACACACTGGTTGGCTAGATCTGTGACTGTCATTCCATGTATCCGCGAGCGTCCGACCTGCTCCAAGATAGCGAAATGCTCGTCGCTGAAGTCACTGAGCACGGCCTTGACGGGCAGATTCAATGCGCGGAAGCGCAATTCCTCACACGCGATCACTATCACTTGCATCTCCATCGCAGTCTCCAGTGAGATCGCTTCAATGTTGTGCGCTGCTATCGTTTCGGGTGGTGGCGCTGCGTCTTGTATTGCTGCTTTGTCAGTGCTGGGCTTGGCTTCTATCACTTCGCTTGCGCTGCGGGCGTCTATTCGCTTGAGTACTTCCAAATCGCTATAGCTCGCATTCATCTCTGGTATCGAGTTTGATTCCGCGTCTTGTCCCTGCGAATCGACCGCCTCCGCACCGGATTTTGCACCGCCGCTTTGGTCGCTACCACTCACTGGCCGCTTGCGCTTCTTGCTCGGACTGCGCGGGAGCGCTGCTTCTGATCCCGTAAACGCACGTACAGCACCACGTTTGCTCGGTAACGATGCACGCCCCTCGTCCATTGAATCTGCTGCAGCGCTGCTGCGGCCGTAGGCAAAGGACAAGACGTGCTGCCACCGCGGACGGCGCAGCAGCAGCCAGAGATGCCGCCGCAGACTCGCGTCACGCGTGGGGTCGACCGCATCCAGAAGATTTGCCACGGCCACGCCGCTGCGTCCTTCCTGCGCGATGTAGTCGAGACTTGCGGCCACGAGCTCCTGCGGGCGCTGAAGAGGACGGCCCATGCGCGCACCCGCCCTCGCTCGGCCTGCTGCCCAATGTGCGTTGCCGTTGAGGACCAAAGGCTCAAAAATACCCAGGCACCACCAAACGAGGGATCGCTGTGGAGCATGCGGGACCGCTTCCATTCGGGACAGCAGAGAGAGTCACAGAAACGAGGGTGGCCACTAAGTGGATTGACACATTATGGCGAGTAATAAGCGGGCGTGGCGAGAGGATCGGATGCGCGAGCCCGAGTGGCAGCGCCAGCGAACGCAGCGCCGGCCATTGAGTCACGACCAGGACGCAGTAAGAGAAGAGAGTGTCAAGAGGTTTCGAGTACAGCGAACAGATGATTTGCTGCGTCAGGAGCGCTGCACGGTCGGACAGGTAGTCAGGCATGCCGCGTGGTGTTTGGATTAGCGCATCAGAGATATCAACAGGTCGCTGACGACATTAAGACGTGATTTCTAGCCCAAAGAGATTGCGCATTTCAGCAGATTCGCGAGCGGGGACGTGCGGTTCGACCGCTCCAATCTGGTCAGTATTGCAGCTAGAGCATATTGTTGGGTGCTTCCTTCACTCACTTGCGTCACTGTTTTCTCACGCAGCTGCGATACAAGAAGCCAGAGGTTGGTGCTAGACGTTGCCGTCTCGTGTGGTGTGCTTGGTTACAAACTCTCTCTTCTCTACATTCTGAACTACAGATTGGAGCCAAGCTCCTGGCTGGGATCGAGCAATATGTGCCAAAGGACGAATCCAACGCGTCGATCGACCCAGCGCCGCTCGGGCCCTTCCTTGCGGCGCTGGATAACAAGAAACACGGCAGGGATCACCAATTCGTCACCTATCGGAACAATCTCAACAAGATCATGGGGGTATTACGCGCGTGTCTCGAATCGACTAACAAGATCTGTCGCTTGGGACTGACGCCATTGGTATTGGATACTGCAGACGCCGTACAACTCTTCCAACGCGTGGACATTCCAGGCAGAAAAGCGCGCTGGATGTGTCTATTTGAACGTGAAAAGGACGCAGGAAGACCTCGAAAATGCTCGGAATGTGCATGAGAACCAGCGACGCGGAGCCTACGCAGGTCGGCGCTTCGAGATCTATTCGACTCATGCTCAGACGGCCTCCAGTGCCGGTGCTGATGGCGCTCAAGACGAGTCACATCCACGCACTATCAACGAAGACGAAGAATTTTGTGGAATCTTCTCGCTGACTATTGGCGGCAAACGGCTCGCGGTCGCAGCTGAGATTGACTGCTTTGACGATTCCGACGGGCAATACCTCGAGCTCAAAACCTTTCGGCTACTCCAGCGGGACAAGGACCAGTTCGTCTTCGAGCGGTTCAAGCTGCTCGCGTTCTGGATCCAGTCCTACATGGTTGGGGTGCCGCGTATCGTGTGCGGATTTCGCAACGATGAGTTCGAGATTTGCAAAGTCCAGGCCTTTGAGACCGCTCAGATCCCTTCATTCTGCCGCAAGTACTGGGTAAGCGCTTGCCCTCCCTGTCCGTGCTCCTTCTCTACGAAGGAAGAGGACCTTCTTACGACTCGATGACGCTCATCTGCGCTTGTCTATGGCCGTTATAGCACCCGCATGCATGCGTGAACTTTACGAGCAGCCTGCTGGATTGGCTGTACGAGAACGTTGAGGAAGGCCGCGTGTACGACGTGACGTACGTCCCGCGACAACATACAGTCGAGCTGGTCGATCGCTCGGCGCTCACGGCGTCGTTCCTGCCAAGGGCCGCAGAGCCAAGCCAATGAATGTGATGTACATGGTGGGCCTAGCCCTCGTCGCACATCAGGTTGCCACGTTGTGGAGCGCGTAACGGCTTTGGCGTATTCATTCTGGCAGGTCAACTCAAATCCTGTTTCTATCATCTCATACAGGAGCGCTAACATGGTATATGTGTTTTTGCAGGTGCCAAGTCAAGCGCTGTGCGATCGTATCTTTTCGACATGGCAGGAGTGCGCTCTATTTCAGTACTCTCTGGATCTTGTAGACTGCATTACTATGGCCGTAATGTACTGAGATTACGCCACATATCCATGCGTCAGCCGCGTTCTGGTCAATGGACTGTGGGGTTGTTTCCCCTCCGGCTACTTGCAGAGATCATCCCTCCTGGGTTTCCCTTTACCATCACTCCGCCCGCATTGCTTGGTGTCCGGGCTCCTCATTCTCCAATTTGCCTCGACGCGATCAAGTCCCCTTCCTGACCGCCCAGAGCAGATACAACCCAAGATGCAGTGCTGGAAGTTGTCCGCGATGCTGGCCCTGGCCGCCCTGAGCCACGTGCAGGCCACGGCCACGGTCTCGTACTCGTTTGTGAGCACGGGCTCCTCGTCCTCGTCCACGAGCTCGGACCGACCAGGCAACTGTAAGGACACCACGGACTGCACGTCGGGCTATGCCTGCGTCGCTCTGCAGACCACGCGCTCCAGCACCGTGACGGTCAAGCAGTGTCTGCCTTCCAACACGACGGCCATTTGCTCGGGTACGTCGATGGGTCTCTGCCCGACGTTCTCGTCCTGGGTGTCGCCGTACAACCAGATCAGCAGTGTGTGCACGTACATCCCTGCCGACAACTGCGCTTCGAGCTCGGCCACCAAGAGCGTCAAGGGTACGCTTACTTGTATCACCGGCGCGCACGACCTCACTGGAGAGTCGGTCGACGCGATTTACGGTTGCGTGGACTTCGATCCGACCAATGAAAAGCTTCTTTTCGGTGACAAGACGGATGCTGCCAAGCTGGCCAAAACGCTGGATACGGCCGCCGAACTGATGAACTCGTGCCTGGATACCAGTGCGAACAGCACTTCGGGTCTTCTGTGCTCTGGCCAGGGTACGTGCCTCCCTGTTGGTGTGGCGCAGCTCAACTACACTTGCGAATGCAACACCGGCTACAACGGCACCTACTGCGAAGGTGTTGAGTCCAACAAGTGCCAGCTGCCTGGCCAGTGCGCGACTGGTGTGTGCAACCTGACCACTCAGGAATGCGAATGTGCTTCGGGCACCACTGGCGACCAGTGCTCTGAATGTGACCCCACCTCTGCGGATGCCTGCAGTGGTAAGGGAACGTGCTCGGACTCGGTCTGCGAATGTGACGATGGCTACGAGGGACTGCAGTGCCAGAAGAAGGTCAAGAAGGTTTCCAACTCAACGTCGTCCTCCTCGAAGGCTAAGTCGGACGACTCTGCCACCAATGTAGTCACTGCTACGAGTGGAGCTGTAAGCGTGGGCACTGCCTCCATGATGTCGATTGCGATGATCCTTGCTTCCGTGCTCTTCATGGCTAAGGACGAATAAGCGGATCTCTTTCACTCCCAAAGACGTCACATAACGCTTAGTGACACCACGTAAGCTGAACACACAATCAAACATTGATGCCAGTATACAATATACATACGAACGTAATATAGTATAGACGCACATGCATTCGAATTCTGTAGCGTCGGCCGTTTCGAAATGAATACTTGGATCAGCATCTTGAAGTGCTCGTCAGCATTCCAAGTTGAAGCTGCAAGCTGGATTGTCGATCAGCTACGAGTCTCAAGGTACTCGATATGTTCCAGTAAATTGTGGATCTGAAGGAGTTGTACTAAATGTGACTCACGCTTTCGCTCGCAGTTTGCTTGAAGGTCCTTCCGCATTGACGAAAACAACATCGAAGGATCAAGTGGCCGAAGAACGCTTTCGCTATGGGTGTAGAGATTCGCGTGGACCCTCTGGGGAATCCACGCGACACCAAGCTGATGCAGATTTTCCTGCTTGCTGGAAACGCGATTATGTGTGTTTTGTGCATCGTGCTCGTTGCATACTTGCGCCATCATCGACTCGTTGCATTCAAGGATACCGATGCTTCAGCTGCGCGAAAAATCATTTTGCCGGCATTTGAACCATTGCTCTGGATTGTTGGAGGTATCTCTGGTGTGTTCACGATCCTGGATTCCGTTTTCTTGAAGCTCAACGTGTTTGATGATAGCAAGTCGTCAACTGTCGCCGAGTGCGTGTACTCTTCTCGGCAGTTTGTCTTGCTTCTCGTCATGGTCTTCATGCAGCAGAAAAGTGTATCCATTCCAGCGCTTCAGCGCGCAGTAGCTATCACGGTGCTGCTCTCATCTTATACAATCCCAATTGTGTTGTGCATCTCATCAAGCGACATCAGTCCACGTGTAGCGCAATGGACTCTACGTCTTGCACGTGCTGTTATCCTTGTGTTTTGCGCCTACGTGTTCACGCATCCTCCTGCACGAGCAAGCAAGCACACGATTCGCGAATATGCCGGTTACGCTATCATCTACTATCTGCTGTTGTTTACAAGTGATGAGCTCTTGCGTCAATATGCGGGCAAGACAATTCCGTACATTTTCGGATGCGCAAGTTTACTTTGGGGTGCGTTGAGTCCGCTCGTGATCTGGCATGTGCTCAAGGCAGACACTGAGCACTGGCGTGGCTTGGGTCACCGCGCGTGCTCTCTTCACTCGCTCTTCCGTCCACAGCAAAATATCCACGAGCGCATTTCATCTCAAGGTTTGCATCTTCTTATCGAGATGCACCGCCGCTTCATCATCGATTTCGCCTATTTGGACGTGAAGCAGCAGATTGGCGTTGGATCCAGTGCAACCGTATTCCGTGGCATGTTGTACTCGAGCAAGCTAGTTGCTGTGAAAGTTTACACGCCGTCAACCTTCACAGATGAAATTATTGCTGGATTTTCGCATGAAGCAGCGCTCTGTGGAGCACTGAGCCACGCCAACATCGTCCAGTTCCACGGGATGTGCGTGTGCCCACCTACGATCTGTCTCGTCTCAGAGCTCTGCCAAGGAAGTCTGGATGAAATCACCAGCGTGAATGCTCGTCGTCGTCGCAAACCATCGCGAGAGAATCGTCAGCAATTTCTCATCGATATTGGATACATGATCGATGCAGCGCGAGCTGTGTCCTACATCCACAGTTTTTGCCCGGCATTTTTGCATCGAGACATCAAGCCATCCAATTTCCTCGTGGATAGTGACAACACTGTGAAATTAACGGACTTTGGCGAGTCACGTTGTATCCCACGCACTGACATTGGACCGAAGCGCATGAATTGGCGCACGCACAGCTTTATCAACGAACGAGCTTCTTCGTTGGTGGCTTCGCTTCCACGACAAGAAAGCGTCTCAAGACTGACTGTCAGAGGAACGACTGACTATATGGCGCCGGAGCTCATCCAAGGTCGAGCTGGACACGCATTTTATGGTGAGGCTGCCGATGTCTACTCGCTTGCGATCACGATGTGGGACATCGCGTACCCTGGGCGAGACAAGTTTCCTGAGCTGAAGCACAATCCCTTGCGTGTTTTTGACGCAGTGCTGGGTGGCGAACGCCCAGCGATGGACTCCAATCTACACGTTGGTGTTTACGATCTGATCTCGATGGCGTGGGCTCAAGAAGCGCGTCAACGGCCTTCAGCGCAGTATATTGTCAGTCAACTGGAGCGTATTCAAGAACAGGAGTGCGCAGCTCTGGCGAGCACATTCACGTACAAGTCGTCAGCTGAGCTGACTGCCGCAGGGTCTCCATCTCAGTTAGCCAGTCCTGGCGCAATGCCATCGATCGTGAAGTTTGTGTCAGGTCGTGACGTCATGGATCAAATGCAAGCCATCACGTATGTTCAAAGCGAAGCAGAAGCGTCTCGGTTGGGGTGTATGCTTATGGACGCTGGATTTCTGCACCACATCAAGCACACCAAACCATTCGAGAACTCGGAAGCGATTTACTATCTGGATCCTGAGCACGCTGCGCCACTGTGTCGCGCTATGCAAAGCTCTTCGATCTCCCTGGACACAAACGACGACACAGAAGAAGTGTCGGGCCAGTCGAGCCAAAGGCTCGTGTTCCAAGCAAAGCCGATTCCTGATTTGCTTCATCCTCATATGGGGCACAAATCGGCCGTACTCTTGGAGCGGATGACTCACTTCCACCACGAAGCGCCAGCACCGTCCGCGACATCCGAGAATGCTGACCAAGACGACGTGATGGCGCACAAGGATATCCATTTCGGTCCGTGCCAGTGCCGCAAGCTCGGGCAGCGCCTGGATATCGCCAAGACGAGTGTCACTTCACGTGTGCGTCACCGCTTCCACCGTCATCACCATCGCAGCCCATTCATGGAAGAGACATGTCACACGCTGACCACCAAGCTGCTCGAAGAACCAGAGCAGCACACTCCGTAGGCAGCTAAGTGCATCTGTATTCATTTCAATACCATTGAAAGCCACCGATCCATCCCCCCTTAGCTTAGTATTCCATCAGGAAAAATCTGCCTCGACGCACAGGTGATGAGGCAACATGTCCCCATCTTCTTCAGTGGCGTCAGCATCTTCCCAAGGTAGGTAGGTATCCACCCATTTTCCATCGATCCGTCAGTCAGACCGACGCATGATTTCGCTAATAGACTGATTCTCGGACTTGGAAGCTTTGCCTCATTCCTTGCCAATTGAGCGTGGATGTTGAGCGCAGCAAACGCACACGACGAAGCTGATGTCACTACGGTGGCTGTTAGCGGCGTCATCTCGGGAATGATTGTGTCGAATCCCTCGGTAATCAATTCCGGCTCAGATTGCGCGGCACCACCTCGATGGCCCGTCTGTGCACGGCTTCATCACAACGCCGATTCGTACCGCGCAATCTTGATTACTCTAGCGTGAAGCTTCCTTCACTGGCCTAAGTCTCTCTCTCTAGTCATTATTGAACTCGCGCTCCATTGAACCAGCCAAGCCTTCCAACTCCATGGACCAAGAGACCAAGGCACCGCTGGGCTACGACTCGGCCGATGCGCTCATGGCCCATGGACCGCACGCGCTGCACGACCACGTGGCTTCCAAGCTCGAGATCGCACTGGGTCGCGCCCTGCCGCAGATGGAGGTGCGCTTCAAGAACTTGAGCATCTCAGCCGACGTTAAGGTCACCGAAGACGACAGTCCCAAGGGCGAGCTGCCTACGCTGGCAAACACGGTGAAGAAGGCGCTGGGCTCGTGCTCGTCCACGAAGAAGGTGCGCGTCGTGAAGAAGGAGATCCTGAACGGCTTGAGTGGCCGATTCGAGCCGGCCTCCGTCACGCTCGTGCTGGGCCAGCCAGGCTCTGGCAAGTCCTCGCTCATGAAGATTCTCAGCGGCCGATTTCCCATGGACAAGAACATCACGCTCTCGGGTGACATCACATACAACGGCGAGCAGCGAGAGCATCTGATCAAGCGACTTCCGCAGTTTGTGGCCTACGTCACGCAACGCGACAAGCACTACCCGACGTTGACTGTCAAGGAGACGCTGGAATTTGCTCACGCCATGTCTGGCGGAGAGCTCACCAAGCGCGGCCAGGAGCTTCTGTCCAACGGAACGCCGGAGGAAAACCAGGCAGCTCTGGAAGCGGCCAAAGCCATGTTCCAGCACTACCCGGACATCATCATCCAGCAACTTGGTCTGCAGAACTGCCAGGACACGATAGTGGGCAACAACATGCTGCGCGGCGTATCTGGTGGAGAACGCAAGCGCGTGACGACTGGTGAGATGGAGTTCGGTATGCGCTACGTCACGCTCATGGACGAGATCAGTACAGGACTCGACTCAGCGGCTACGTAC
>JAADVQ010000550.1:0-12856 GCA_023335835.1 Elongisporangium senticosum
AAGATCGCCGGCGGCCTGACCAACGGCGAGCTGGCCGAAGTGTTCGAGGAGTGGAACAAGGGCGAGCTCGAGTCGTTCCTGATCGAGATCACGGCGCAGATCTTCGCCAAGAAGGACGACCTGGGCGAGGGCTACATCCTCGACAAGATCCTCGACCAGACCGGCATGAAGGGCACTGGTCGCTGGACCGTGCAGGAGGCCGCCGAGCGCTCGATCGCCGCCCCCACCATCACGGCCTCGCTCGACGCTCGCTACCTGAGCGCCCGCAAGGAGGAGCGCGTGTACGCCTCCAAGATCCTGAGCGGCCCGTCGGAGATCCCGGCCGTGGACAAGCAGCAGCTCATTGACGACGTGCGTCAGGCTCTGTACGCCTCCAAGATCTGCTCGTACGCCCAGGGTCTCAACCTGATCCGTGAGGCTGGCGTGCAGATGGGCTGGAACGTCGACCTCGGCGAGTGCGCCCGTATCTGGAAGGGCGGTTGCATCATCCGCGCTGCCTTCCTGGACCGCATCAAGAGTGCCTACGCCAAGGACCAGCAGCTCATCAGTCTGCTCGTGGACCCCGACTTCTCGCAGGAGCTGAACGCCCGCCAGTACTCGTGGCGCCGCGTGATCTCGCTGGCTGTCGCCAGCGGCATCCCGACGCCCTCGTTCTCGGCCTCGCTCAACTACTACGACACGTTCCGTCGTGAGCGTCTGCCTGCCAACCTGACCCAGGCCCAGCGCGACTTCTTCGGTGGCCACACCTTCGAGCGCACGGACCGCGAAGGCCGCTTCCACTGTGAGTGGACGGACGCCCACCACAACATCGGTGACGTCTCAGAGCGTGTGCTTGGCAACCTGTAAGCAGCGTCTCAACGCACTCGGTAGCACTAAGGGATGAGATCGGCTCTCGTAATCATCCACGAATCTATTTTTTTCTCGTTCATTCGATGCAATTGCTCAGTAATACAGCACTGGAAGCCATGGACAGGCTTACATCTTGGACAGAGACGGTAGACGCGTGATCAGCTGCGTCTCGCGGCCGACAGAGTCGACTGCTTCGCTTGGGGACTTGCGGAACTTGGTCACGCGAAGCGCCAAGCGCTCCAGCTCGTTCTCTCGCTCGAATGGCGGAAGCAGGCGGATCTAAGTACAGCAGAATAGTCAGTCGATGTCTCACTGGCCCTAAGAGGCAGATGCTGTACCATTGGGGCCGATGAGGACTTGCGCGATGGCAGCGCCGACACGCGCTCGATGACCTGCCAGTGCTCCAGCATGGAGAGCGCGTTCGTGATCGTCTCGAGCGAGCACGACTCGTAGAAGCTGATGACTTTCTCATGGTACATCTGCACACAAGCACAGAACGGATGAGCTCACAAGCCAACGCAAGGCTCCACAAGGCAATCGTACAGTCTCTGCGAGCCACTGGATGCGCTTGAGCAGATCGTCCAGCGAGATCTCGAGACCAGGGCGCAGCGCGAACAGACTCGTGATCGCGACCCAGTAACTATCGACGAAGGGCCAGAAGAGCGTGCGCAACATCGAGAAGAAGGACTGTCCACCGCTAGAGACGACCAATCTCTGTCCGTCTGCGTTCGCACGGAGCACCCGCTCTGCCAGTAAGTGCGCAACTGCGTCCTCGAGCTGTTGTCGATCCTTGGAGCAGTCCTTCCGCACAAATTCCATACGCAAGAGATCGTGAAGGAACAGCGCACCTTGCAGCAGTTCCTTTCGGTCCACGCCCTTGCCACTCTGGTCGTTGGAAGCATGATTGAATCCTTCCAGTGCATGGAATGCGCAGGCCACGACGCCTTCTCGGTTGAACCAGTGCAGGATCTTGTTGCGATAATAACCGAGTCCAATCATGTTTTGATATTGCTCCCGCTGGTTGCATCGCGGAAGAATGGGGTGAGCATGAATGCATTGACTTAAATAGAGAACGGCACTTACAGTGGTGATAGCGGGCTCAACAAGATCCTTGCGGCGTCGGACGACAAGGTCCTTCAACAGCTCGAGCGCATGGTCCACGATTGCAGTCGGAGTTCGGCCTTGAGAGCCGACGACTCGACCACCACGCTTCAGAACTTCCAGTCGCAGCAAATTCGTCTGCTGCACAAGCACACTCTTTGAAATGCCATTGCGATAGTTCAATAGAACGGTCGCCACCAGATGTGACGGCATGCATGCCGCACAAGCAATCATGGAATCTGTGATATCGTAGGCGAGATCGCGCACGAGTCCGGTGTGCTTTTGGGTCTCGTATTGAGCAACATACTCCTTGATGTCGATCGGTTGTCCAAATTGTACCGAAATGGATCCGAAGTTTTCGCGAGCCACACTAAGAGACTTCAGTAGCGCTCCAATTGACTGTATATTACGGATAAACAAGAACGCATTCAGCATCTCAATAATCAATAACGAGAGTGACATGAACGCACGTACTTCTTTGACCTTTCCTTCGCCGATAAGCTCGTTTTGATGCAGCATCACTTCCAGTGGCTTTTCATAGTCGATTGTCACAGGCACAATGTGCAGCTGGAAACACGCAGCACTCAATGTGAACAATCCAGCATAATCCAGCCATTCAAATGCAAACATACATTTTCCACATTGCCGGACAGATAGCAGTCGACAACTGTGCTGAGGATACCAAACTTCGGGTGCAGTTGCTTCCCACTGCGGCTGCGCGATCCTTCGATGAAGAACTCAACCGTATGACCCTTAGTCACCAGGTACTGTTGCAAACATGGCAATTAGCAACACACCACGTAGAGATTTTGGTCACGGAAGACTCGTACCTGTGTATATGATCGGAATACAGCTGCGTACAATGGGTCATCCTGGAACGAGCGACGGATGAAGTACGCGCCAGACTCGCGTAAAATCTTGCTGATCCAGCCCATACTCATAAAATCCCGCCCAGCAGCGATATGAGGCACAGGGATGTTGTACGCAAAGCACAAGAAGCTCATCAGTAGAAAATCCATGTACGAGCGGTGTGTGGGAACCAATACCACGCTTCCTTTCTGCTTGCTCATCAAATCGCGGATCGCAATGAGACCCTTTTCGTCCACGTAGATCTTCTCGTAGATCTGACGCATAAACTTTCGCAAGATCCAGCCTAGCTTGCGCACCGACTTGTAGTCCAACGTAGCTGCCATTTCATCCAAGATTCCCACAGCCTCTTCCTCTACATCGTCAGTAGATAGATTTTTTTCACGCGCCTTGTTCGCGATAGCCTCACGAACCCCCTGGGTTTCCAGCACCAAGTTTCGCACGCCACCAATGGACTCGATGTGCTGTCGAGGAACGTGACTTGCTTCGTGGTTCATGCCTTCTTTCCATCCAGTGAGTCCCATAATTCGACCAAAGATACCTGACTTTGTATAGCCAGGCTTGCGACTTGATGTGTATGCCCACGAGATATCAGGAATGAGGCCAGGGAATGAGATCGCGTGGTGATCTGGGTCCCACGCAAGCATGCGGTTCGTACTGAGTGCGAGCTCCGTGTGGGTCACACCTTCAACATCGACATCAATCACGTCTTCGTGCATGATAAACTTCTTGAGGCCAACGCAGAAGTTGATGACGTATCGCTCCCAGACAACCTGGTGGCTATCAATCCACCAGTCATCCGTTTCGTACGGCTCCAAGAAGGCACTGTTATCGCAGTGATACATCCACTGGTTTTCTGTGAACGGCTTGAACACTTCGACGAGCGTGCGAGCGCGCCAGGTGAGCTGCCAAAGGCGGGCAGCGTTCTTCACATGATTCGCGCTGCCGAACTTATTTGCCAGAGTCGAATACACGGACGACGGCAGCGCGTATGATAAGAACCACTGGATCTGGAACTGCTGGTGCGACGGATACATGTGGAACTTACACGGGAAAAGAGACCGAGGCGGCGGGTTCTTGCGGAAGTAATCTGGAACGATTCCGATAGGAATACGCCAGCGCAGGTTGTTCTGACGAGGATCTGACGTTCCGCTATGCACAATAAATGGCTGTGGAGTCAACGGGTTCACCAGCTTGGCGCAGATCGATAGCAGCAGGTGGTTCACTGCCAGATCGACAGGAACAACATCTGCAACGTTACGCGGATCGCCCGGCAACATGGTGAGCACACCCAGCCCAGCGGCCAGGAAGATCGCACCCATGCCAGCGATTTGGTCGATCCAGCCAGGGACAGGCTCTTTCCACGACGCACCAATGATTGTGGGCCGGTAAATCAGTAATGGGATGTCGCCGATGTTCTTCACGAGCAGGTGCTCGGACATGGACTTGGTAAGCGCATACGTGTTCGGATAAGTGCCCATGAGATTCACGCTGAGGCGTTCCAGCTCGCTGGGCGAAGCTTCCGTCACTGCTTTCAAGGCATCGTCGACATCGAAATCCAGTGGATACAGCTCTTCGCGGATGTGAGCTTCACGCAGATTGCAGTTCACGTAGGCTGTGGACACGTGTACGTGCAGCAGCACTCGCTCGCAGGTCTTGACGAAGTCAAGCATGGTCATGGCGCCAACGCAGTTCATCTCAACAGCGACTGCGAGCGGCTCCGTGAACTGCACGGTCGCGGCCGAGTGGATCGTGATCTGGGCGCTTGAGCGGATCATTTGCGCATCGTGGTGGCTGAGCCCAAGCTGCGGCTCCGTGACATCACCGGCCACGGCGACCAACTTGGACGCCGCAAAGCTGTCGAAGTCTGGCCGCTCGCGGCGCAAGCGATTGAATATTGGGCTGCGTTGAAGGGATACAAGTGGCGCATTGAGAAATCGGCATTGTGCGCATGGACAATGACACGTAGCTCACCTTTTCAGCAGCTCATTCTGCAGCCGCTCCGTTGCATTGACTCCCTTGCGCGGCCGAATGAGGAGGATGACCTGACATACGCATATACGTTCAAATGACGCCAATACTGTCTTCTCTTACGGCCGCATGCGCTTCAGAGATGTAGATCCGCACCTGCTGCACTTGAGGAGCGCCGCGCAAGATTTTCTCCACCACGGCCTAGCGAGCAAACAGAGAGCCGTGAGACTCAGCACAAGCCACTGGCAGATATAGTAGTCCAGTGAGAGCCACACACCTTGCCTAGGAAGCCCGTGCCGCCCGTGAGGAACACGCACTTACCGTCGTACGCCTGCTCCATGCTCAAGAGTGTCAGTGCGGAAATGACACTACGGGGTTTACGGTACCAACAGTACAGCCCCCACTTCAATAGAGCATCCCCCTATTCAGCACCTCAACAAATTAGGAGCAAAATTAGGACGTGCGCACTTAGCCTAATTTAGAGAGACTACTGTACCACACCAACATGCAATAGCTTTACAAATGAGCTTCATTAGTTGTGCCGTTAACTCACCTTCGCCATGGAATTGGTGGTACAGTGTAGCATGCTGGTCGCTACAGCGCGTTGGGTCGACAGAAGAAATGATCCCATGAGACAGCAGGTCTGCGACAAAGGTATCTTGGCATTGACAAAATGTCTACCGTACTCTCCCGAACAGTGGATCTCTTCAGTGCTAAGTTCGCATGGATTAGTACATCATCCCAAACAGTGGCCCCCACCGACAACCTTCCGGCTTCAGCAGGTTGGACAACAGAATGCAAGATGGGCTCCACCACACAAGCTGTCGCCATTGCGCTGGCCGCCGTCGCGCTGCAGCAGCTCACCAGTCGCCGCCGCAAGCAGCAGGAGGAGGCAGCTGCCAAACAGGAAGAGAAGACCAACAAACAGCTGGCTGAGGCCAATGCCTCTTCAGCCGACAACGACAAGACATTCGTGATTGAGATCGAGTACTGCACTGGCTGCCGCTGGATGCTGCGTGCTGGCTGGATGGCCCAGGAGCTACTCACGACTTTCCAAACGGATCCAGAGAGCAAGTTGCGCTCCATCATGCTCACCCCCAATGCCAAGCAGGGCGGTGTGTTCAACGTCTATCTACACAGCCCCGACGAGGACCGAGAGCTGCTCTGGTCGCGCAAGGTCGCTGGCCGCTTCCCGGAGTCCAAGGAGCTCAAGCAGATCGTGCGTGACTACATCTGTCCTGATAGATCCCTGGGCCACTCGGACAAGAAGTAAGATCAATCCTAGGGAGAGTAAGGCTATAAATCAAACAGCCAACAACTGAGGAAATGCGTGCACTTGATTGACCGCTCTATTGTTCCAGTCGCTCTGCTGTCTGTGGGCGTCGCACGATTGTATCAGCGATAGACGGCCGAGGCTCGAGAACGGGCAATACGACTTTGGAGCTGTCGTAGAGAGACTCAGATAAATTAATCGTTGGTTGTTCCACTTGCAGAAAACGTACCGGCCAAAGATCCCACGAAGGCTTTTGCTAACGGAAGCAATACTGGCCAAGGACTTGGGGATGTTGGAAAACGACGTTCGTCGACCATCAGGATGGGTCACACATTTCATGGCCGACACTTGGAAGTCGTTCCATGCCCACGGGTGTGCCTACGCACCAGTCACGTTAGTTGCTTCCCGCCAACTCCCTGTATGTCTCCCACGCACTCGAATTTGTCGAGATGTATATCGCGTTATCATATCTTTGTTCAGGATCTGCAGCATAAAGACTTTGTGAATCATCGACTGTTGGACAAATCACACCACTTACGTTCTTCATCAGGTCAATTAGCATGGGATCGACTGCAGTTTCCCCCACGACTTCTGGATATTCGACGGGGTCATTCTATCAGAGTCCATGATATCAAAGCGTTAGCACATCGATTCACACTCTTCGGTACGACTCGTACCTGAATTCGGCCGTAGAGTTCCGTCATAGTCTGGGCCAAGAAAGGTGGTCGGCCATAGACAAACATGTAAAGCGTCACGCCACACGCCCAAATGTCCACCGGTTTGCCGTGGAAGTTGTCTCCAGTTAGCATTTCAGGTGCTGCGTTCATAATCGTTTGATAAGTATCAGCCTCTCTCATGATTTGTCAGTGTCAGGAGCGTACCCATGAACATTGAAGTGCCCGCAGTTTGCCGAAGGCTGTCGTCATCGCTCGCCATTTCCTAACAATACGTCACAAATCAGCTTTCGAAAGTGATCAAGCTCGGTCCACCGATGAAACTCGTACATGCGAGACGCCGAAATCAGCTATCTTCAGGACTACTTCTCCGTCTTCAGTTGTCTTCAGCAGCAGATTACCGGGCTTTATGTCGCGATGAATAATCTTGAAGAAGATACAGTGAATTTAAACCAAATGATCGATCCTGCGCACGATTGAAGTGGATTCCAAACATACCTTATTCTCATGCAAGAAATCGATGCCTTCTATCTGTGCCAGCAGAATTGGATATTAGCGCATTCATCAATCAAGAAAGCAGCATTTCAACGTACCAGCTGGCAAAAATAGCGCTTCGTCAGCTCGGGGCTCAAGGGAGGGCACGTTCTGATCAACACAAGAGAATTACGATCATACGATGTGACAATGCAAAAGAAGAGTACAACTTACCGCTCATCATGGAGCACAGTGCCGCCATCCACGAGTTCGCTGATCATGTACAATTCATCGCTGCCTGTGAATATTGTGATCAGAGAGCTGATATTCCCGAATGACAACAGCAGGCAAAGCTTGACTTACTGTCTGCATCGATCACCTCTCGTAAAACCACAATGTGGCGATGCTTCAACCGCTTCCAGATGTCTAGCTCCTTCTTTACGCTCTGAAGGGCATTTCCGAACCGCCCAACGCGAATCTTTTTCAGAGCCTGTACAAATGCATCGCATTAGTCTGAGAGTTCGACGTTGATACTGTTTTTGGAATGACCTTCTTGTCGACGATCTTGACTGCAAAAATCTCTTTTGTTTCGTTCGACTCCGCCTTCAGGACTACACCGTACGCTCCACGGCCAAGCTGCTCAAGAAACGTGCTACACACAGCAGTAGCTCAGTACATTTGCCACCAGTGCTCAACGAGCGAATGTGGTGCCTACTATTGATTCAAATGCCGTCGTCCAGCGGAGTCGACGGAAGCCAAAATGGTTTTCGTTTCTCGGAACGATTGCCCCCGCTTCTTAAGAGGGACGATGGGCTTGAGGCCGGTCAGCTGGCGCTCTGATCCGCCGACTATGTCTTTCTTCGTGAGCGAGCTTTGCCGATCTGCGTTCAATGTAACTTGAGGGAGAACTGAAGACGTACTTGTGTCGCCCATCTATCTTGTAGGGCCTTCTTCTTGCGGATGTGCTTGACTTCTCACTTCCTCCGAGAGCAAACTAAAAATACACTAATTGCATTTGTTATATTTGACTTCAACACCGGCATCGAACACTTCCTCGCTGCTAGCGTCTCCTGCCTTCTAGAACAGGAGAGTTATCAACAGCAAACCGGAGCCAAGTCTGTTCGATCTCAACAAAGTTCTTGGCAATCCAAAAGTGCCTTTACGTTGTCCCGCACATGAACGAGCCATCCAACTTGATCATCAAGCTGGTGAAGCATCTCCTCAACCTGAGGGATCGGAACGGAAATGTTTGCATGCTCCATGATTTCGACCCTCTGGCCAAGGTAGGAGCTGCAGTAAAGAGAGAGAGAGGATATTAATCACAAGAAGGAACTGGTTTATCACACTAAAAGCATCGTACCAGACACATCCAAGCAGCTCTTTCTTGGTCGTGCAACCTTCAGGGATATCCGTTAAGCTTTTCTGTGTGTTTGCTACACTGAACGCTTCGAGGATCTATCCACACTGCACTGTTAATCATCCCTTACATTCATAACGAGATTGAGTAGATCGCCGTACCAACTCTCCGCGATGAATAGAGAAATCTACAATGGTCTCTTGCGGAAGTGACGGCTTGAAACTCTGCAGTGGGAACATCACCACTTAGTCACAGTAATCAGATATCTCAATATACGTTTTACATACATGATCCAGGTGGGTGCAGTATGGAAAGCGACGGCGACTTGGGAGACGCAGCACGTTGGCAGCATTGCGCAGTTCGTGACAAATGCGCGTCAGACTCTATCGAGCACAAAGATTGTTATAATCGAAGAGGTTGTTTGAAAATGAACGCGTTTGCACCTCAAAGGCAGCCTGCACGGCCTGAACGTCATCGTCCACATACTCTGCTTTCTCATCTGCGAGTGTACCGTGCTGCTCGTCCAGAAAGCGCTTGAATGTGGCCATGTATGCCAGTTGCGACTGCACAATGCCATGGAACTCCAGGATCTGGTTGAGCACGCAGTACTGCTGCAAGCTGCATGGAAACAGCCCCGTGAGTTCACATGTCAGAATATAGACAGAAAAATCATTAGGCGTACGATCCAGTGACGGGGGAGCTGCGACTGGCCTTGGTCAGCTTCAGCTCCACATTGGCAAACACCACCAGATGACCCTACAGGTGCGAGACCAGGAGTCAGCGTATCCACAAAAGACCTCTCTACTCCACGCGATGCACACCTCCACACGCACGTCAGCCTTAATAGCCGGCGTAACGGTCAAGCGTGAGAGTCGAATGCGGCCCCAGAGGAAGTCAATGCGCTCCAGCTCCAGCTGCGCACTGGCGATCGCCTGCTTGACGTCTTGCAGTAGGTACTTTCGCACCTCCTGCTTCTGCTCCACACACCCCAAGAAAGAGTTCAGTCAGTATGTCTCTATGCGGCATAGCCCACTGAAGCCATCGCCGTCTCACCCACGCCACGCGCTCGTGCGCCGCCTCCACATCCTCCTGGTCACCCATGGCGGTTGAAGAGCTTTCGCTGCAATTCGAATTTGAATTGAGTCAGGATGAGCATCACTCTTGGTTCTAATTCTGATGTAGACCATCAGTCTGCAGACGACATGGCTTGATCTTGAAGTAGTTGGTGATCGTGAATGGCCGAGACGGAGAACGGACTGGTGCGCGATCTCTTCAATGAGCTGCGCACTGGAGACCACGGCGTGAGGTGAGGGTACTACTGACGCAGGATCCGCTGCTGCCTCTCGGTTATTCACTGCTTGATTCCTTCAGCCTGGATGCGCTACTGCGTCCATTATACTTCCTGCAGCATCGGCGGTTCACGCTCTTCGACGCGAAGGAAGCCTTCCACTCGTCCACAGGTCCGTAACACAGGCTCGGATAACCCCTCAGTGATACAGTCTGAGAGCACGAAACTCGTAGGCGCGAGCGACCAATACCTGCGGTACCACGACTTCCAGCATGCACTGGCCAAGGTCGCGCGCTGCAAATTCAGCTCGATTGAAACTGCTGCAGCGCCACACTCCGATCTAGAGCTGGCCAGCAAATTGATTCCTGAAATCAGCACACTCTACGCCGTGCCACTGGATCCATTGCAACGACAGATGGCGACTGGCAGCGTCGTGGGGGTGCTGGGCACGTACACCGCCAAGCTGACGCAGAGTTTCAACCTGTACGGCAAAGAGAACGCACTCGCAGCATTTGACACGTCATCAACGATCACACTGGATGGCTTTGTGGACTTTCTCAATGCCTACTTTGAGTACGAGGAGTTTCTATCCTACCAGACCATTCAGAAGGTGAGGCCATTGACTGACATTCTGCTGGTCGTTCAAGTGGTTGAATGTTGCCTTTGGCTTGAGCGCAGATGTTTGAGAACGTGAAGGCAGGCTTCACACAAGCTTGCTCGAATTCGTCTTCTCCGCCGACTGAGATGATGTTCCCCGAGTTCCTTGAACTTTTATGCAGGGTTGCGTCAGAGTTCCACCATCAGGTGCTGATACGAGAAGGAGCCCAGCTACGTCGGGCTATCGAATCCTGTCGACTCGAGTTTAGCGTCGAGTTGCTAATGCAGCACATGAATATCACATTGATGCGCATGGACATTCCGGGGACTTGTGCTCCAGCGGTGCCAAATCCCGTGAGCGGACTGGAAGAGTTGACTCTGGAAGGGGTCAATCCGATCAGCGTATCTGCAGCAGAAGAAGAGAGCAGAACTCTTGATTCACTGATCCAGGATATCCAAAGATTATTGGATGACTTTGAACACGTAAATGGAGCCCCGAAGCGGACAAAGCGAACGCAAAGTGTGTTGTTTGCACGACTTCCGCCCCGAAAAAGCCAGCCGATCAAAAGCTTGGACCCGCCAACGCGTCTACAAGCAACGCACTGCGCAGAGAAGCTTCCGCAGGTTGCTTTGATCCGAGAAGTGATCATTCCTCCGCCCTTACATCCTTCAATTCTCAAAGGTGTTGAGAATGTGATGACCTACCAGAACTTGGCCCAGTACCACGTAAGACACGTCGCCACATGTAATTCTTTTGCATGTTTGATGATCATTTGATATTGTGTGTGTTGACGTAGATGGCGCTCGGAGCTCTTGATACGTGTAAAGTCCGCTACAAGGAGTACAGGTGAGTTTTGCTTCCAGACCGAGTGTTTGGTCAATGATAGTGAAGTGGCAACTGATACTGCTTTTACTGCTATTAGCTCGAATGCCAATCAGCCAGAAGCCATTGAAGTACTGCTGTTCTTCACACTGCTCACAGCCAGCGTCGACGACAGCGCAAGGAGAGATTTCCGTGCGCTTTCGATGCACTTCGATGCGCTAGCTCTCTCGGATCAATTACCACTGGATCATCCAGGTCGAGCTCTGACCAAGAGTTGTCTGGGATGCATCCTATTCTACATTGGAGAGACAGCGTTAGCAAGACAATGTCACTTGCAGGTGCTCGAAGCCCGTAAGGACAGTGCTTTGTTCGGAGAAGAGCACGTCGACACGGCTACGGCAATGAACAACCTGGCATGCTGTCTAAGCCAGGACCCCGTGGGGAGCTCCATGGAAGAAGCTTATCTGCTCATGAAGCAGGCCAAGCGAATTTACACTGATGCCTTCAGTGCCGCACATCCGCGTGCAGAAATCATTCTGCGCAATCTAGATCGAGTGCAAGCGTGTTTATCAGCAATTGTCGTGGATCCTTTGGGTGCCATCGCACGCGGGGAGTATTTGCACGTGATTCCTGGCAGTCGCTTCCAGATCCGAGCTCTCGTACCCGTCGCTGCTGCCACTGGCAAAGTTGGCACCAAGAAGAAGAAGAAGAAGGGTGGTGAGAAGAAGAAGAAATAAAGGTCCATTTCGTGGCCTTCACACTCACATTTGCTTACGCACGACTACTTCCGATGGCGCCTGTGCTGTCTAGAGGTTTCTGGTTGGATGCGTTCCGTTGCGCATTGCACGCCCAGCGAACAGCCAGTGTCTATGGCTTTCTTGCTCGTCTTTTTCTATTCGATGTTTTCCTTACACACGCTTGATCTTCCCGGATAACTCGAAGGGCAGCGAGAGCATGTGCGCGATCGGGGCCTTCCAGTACTTGTCAATAGCGAACCACGCCACGAGGAAGTAAAGACAAGCAGCTTCTAGGTGAAGCTCTTCCTGTGTGCTGAAGTGGTTGGCGACGTGAGCCACGAGCCCCATGAGCGCAGAGAGGAGCAGCATTTGCACCAGAGACCACAGCAGCTGCAACGAGAGCGCTCCGCCGACCAGGCGGTTGGTCTTGTAGTAGTGCATCACGCTGCGCAACACGAGGCCGCTGGCAAAGAGATTGGCAGTGGACGCCATGATGAACGCCACGGGATGCGCACTCGGGTCACCATGCCACTGCAGCACGAGCTTGGCGATGGTCACGGCCTTGAGCCAGCTCACGCATCCTCCAATCACGAAACTCACGAGCCAGACAGGTACGCGCAGAAGAGCGATGGCGATCTCAACCGCGACGTAGATCGGAATCACCAGTCGGATCGTTTCTTCGTACTGCGGGGCAGCTCCAAATGCCGGTCGGATGATGGTCGTGCCGGCCGAATTGGCCAGGACGGCGATGCCGAGAGCCTTGGCGTGCGCAATGAGCACATTACGCAGCGTACGCGCTCTCCCCGGAGGGAGAACAAAAGGGCCGAACTGCTTGTGCACGGACA
>JAADVQ010000551.1:0-12852 GCA_023335835.1 Elongisporangium senticosum
GGCAAGGGCACGTGCGAGATGCTGTTGGATCCTGTCGGCAACTCGACGGCTGCAACAGAAACATACTGATTTTAGATTTTGAGTCGGGGAAGACTTCATGTGGTACACATTAATCGAAGTTAATCAAAGCGACGGAAACCAGCCGAGTACGAATACTGGAACAGCTGCTCTAGCAGGATAACCTGCGCGCCGCGGAACGACGAAATGCGCACGAACGACTCGGCCTTCTCGATGCTCTCCTCCGGGTTTCTGTTGCTCATCTGCGTAGCTGCCACTGTCATCAGCTAGAAATGCACACAGGATGCAGGTTAGATACCTCCGCGTCCCCCATTCCCGTAGGATCCCCCGGAAAGAGCAATCCCCGGAGGTAAACCGAGTGCGGGAGATAGTGTTCAAAACAGGTCAGAAGCATGTCGGGTGTGACGGCTAGGTCACGTGACCAACGTGGGACCTGGGTATGATCGAGGAGCGTAACTGAGCAAATGCAGTGACTTCAGGTCACATCGATACATCATTAAAAAGAAACATCCACAGCTTGCTGATCATGAGAACTGCCACGACTATATATTCAATCAGCTTAAACTGCGTGGCCACTAATATCATCATCATAATTGTCGCTACTGCTTATCTCCGATTCACTTGAATCCACGTCAGGAAGCACAGCAGCAGTTCGCAGCTCATTGTACTGCCTCTTCGGCGCAGACGCACGACGCCTATTGACGTCGCGCGCAGATCGACGTGACGACGAACAAGCTGCTCAATTGTCTGGACGAAGCGTGGTAATGATGGGTGCGGTGTGCCAAAGGCTGCGTTATTTCACGGTTGAACCGTTCCAACGGGTTGTTTGTCCGTGCCACTGGCTCACGACGCATTCCAAATACGTTCCAGAACTTTGGCGGGAGAAGTTTGATCCAAGTTCGATCAAAGTACGTGTAGAACGTCTGCCACTTCTGCGTGGAGTATGCCACGGACCGCTAGTCACACATTCCGGAGATCTTCGCTTTCACCCACGCCACGCCCTGCTTCGCAATCTTGGATGGGTCCACAACTGTGAGTATATCAAGGACACCACGATCCATTGCAATCTTGATCTCGTTCTCGTGGAGTCGATACTGGAAACCAGTCTCGCACAGCCGTAATCAGAGCGTTCTCGAAGTCGCAAACAACCTCTTTTGGTCTGATGGTGCTGCCGCAGGAATTGCGGACGAATTGCAGGATATTCCAGTAGGTGTTATGTGTCTTCGATGTGCACAAGACGTAGGACACTGGCACAAAAAGCTTGGTTCCACGATTACACACCATCACGACCACGTACTGCTTGAATCCGGTAGGCACACGGCGGACCGTGCCGTCGATAAAGAGAGTGACGTTCTCGTAACGCAAAAGTGACACCAGCGTGGGCACCCGATCACGCGATCCAGCTTGTCTAGGCGCTTGCTCTGTGGCTCGTACCATACATGCTGGAATTGAATGAAGTTCAAATCAGAATTCTTTACGCGCGAGAGCGGCGGCACCTCGACACGGCCATGTGTGTCACCGCCATAGTGCAGCGTCCGGGTCTGGCGAACACGCCGCACAACTAGTGCTCACGCCATTCCGCGTACTGCGTTCGTGCCGTTGTTCCCGTAGAACATCGCCCGTACCGCATCCCAGATCTGCTGTGGCGAGGCCGTGTCCTCAACGGCGAGTCGATCTACTTCTCGCTCCATAGCAGCAGTCACATCCTGCGTTGCAGTTCCATCTCGGCCTAGTAGTGACGGCGTTCCTGGAGGTGTACACGTGTGGCCGACGGATCCCTCAAAATTGTAGTCCATTATCGAGGCAAGGAACTCGATTATGCCAGCGCACCGTTGGCTTCGGTAGCAGCTGCAGCGGTAGGATTCTTTTACACCGGTACTGATGGCACGAGTGTACTCATACCCTGCGATGTAGATCTTCGTTCACCCATTACGATATCCGGGTACACGACCTTGAGAAGCTTGCTGCTGGACAAAGTCGTGGGCTCGCACCGGCTGATCAATCGAAGGACGCTTGTCACTTGTGTCTTCTGTTTGGACAATTACAGTAGCTCACGTGTAGTTCTTCTATTTGAGTATGCGACAGTACAAGTATGTGACAGGACAAGGGCAACTTGCATCCAGAGTGTTGGTACGGAATGTTCTGGAACCGAAGATTCTAGAATCAGATCTTGTGTAACCGTTGTGGACAGATCAATACACTTTCATTTTGATCCGCATCGCTCGTACCTGCTGTTGTGTTAAAGGTTATCCCAACTACGATTACAACGAACGACATCCTCACCAACACCAACTATTTCTTGTGGGAATTCAATGCCCGCATGACGTTGGTTCGGAAGGATCTTCTCGATCATCGATGCATCAAGCCAGAAGATGCGGCTCAGCGTGATGATGCAGAATGGAGAGCGGCAGATGTGAAGGCTTTAGCGGTACTGTCCAAGTTGTTGAGCCCCCAGTACCAATCGATGATTCGAGAATCGAAATCGGCACTTGAAGCATGGGAAACGCTGCACGGATTCTTCGTCAAGCAGAATCTGCACAATCGCGTTCAGCTGCGCAAGCAACTCCACGAGTTCAGCATGGCGTCTGGCGACAACCTCATGGACCATGTGCTTCGATTTGATGATTTGTGCCTGCAACTATCGGCTGTTGGTGAGCAGCTACCCGACGATGAGCGCCTGGTGATCCTTCTCGGAAGTCTTCCGAATGAGTACGATGCAATGGTTCGCATCATTGAAGCGCATGAGAAAGTGAGCCTTGTGGAAGCAAAGGAGATGCTGCGAAGGGAGTTCGAGAGCATTCAGAAGCGAGAGTTGACTGAGGTTTTGCTTGTTCCTCAATTGGATCGCAAGTTGCTTTCGATTCCAGCTCTTACGGCTAAAGGAGTGTCTGTGCAATTTGAGAACCATCGATCTTTGCTCAGCCTCAATGGGGATGTGATTGCTTCTACCCCGCGTATTGGGAAGTTATTTGTATGGAAATTGACTCGCTTGAGTAGTGAAAACGCGCATCAAGCAGTGAATATGACAAAAGGCGCACACGACAGCACGCTATGGCACGCGCGTTTGGGCACGTCTCAGTCCAGAAAATGGAGCTGGTGGCTCGCTCGAGCAGTGGTGTTCCACCGTTTGATAAAGGAGGAGTTGTGTCTAGTGTTTGCGAAGGCTGTGTGTGCGGAAAGATGACTACGCATCCGTTCGCAAGACAATCCGGAAGTGTTGTGAAGACTGATCACGCACTTGAGTTGATTCACAGTGACGTGGTTGGACCACTGAGTCCAAAGTCGAAGGGTGGAGCACGATACGTTGTTTGTTACCTTCATTGATGAATTCACGCGGTTTGTGCATGTGTACCTCCTCAAGGCGAAATCGGAGGTCCTCGAGCGGTTCAAGGACTACAAGATGCTGGCCGAGACCCAAACTGGCCAGAAGATTCAGTGCATTCGAAGCGACAACGGTGGTGGTTGCACGAGGAGCCAATTGCAACTCATCTGCTTCGCTTGATCTTGGGGTAGGCACCCCAACTCTATCTGGAACGATCTGCAAATCGGTCTGGTTCAAATCAACATCTTGAGGCTGGTTTCCAAGATCAACTTCCATTTCCACGGGATTCTCTTCATCACCAATCGCATCGATGCCCATACTGATATTTTCAACAGGACCACTGGGCAAATGAGGAGGGACAACCACTGAGCCATCATCTTCAAACGGCATAAAGTTTGACTCACACACATCTCGAGGATATGTGTAAGCTGACGGAGGGCACTCGTCGAGAACGATCGTTTGTGTTTTGACGAGGCGATCATCGTCCAGGTCCCAGACTCGGCAAGCCTTTGAGCCATCAGTATACCCAAGAAACGCACATCTATGCGCTTTCGCATCCCACTTGGAACGCTTGTTCTTGTCGACTTGGACAAAACCTCGAGAACCAAAGACACGCAGATAATCCAGCGTTGGTTTAGAGCCTGTGAAGATTTCGAAAGGGCTTTTATCTTGACGCGCAGTGTTCGGAATGCGATTCACAATATGAGCAGCAGTCACAACGGCTTCTCCCCACCATTGTCGATCCACGTGCATGTGATACAACATTGAACGAGCCATTTCGATCAAAATTCGGTTCATTCTCTCCGCTAATCCATTTTGCTGCGGTGAGTACGGAGCACTGGTCTGCTTCACGATTCCTTGAGCAACACAGAATCGATTGCCTTCGTCTTCTCATTCTGCACGTGATCATGTACCTCAAGCCACCTCCAGCACAGTCAACATGAGAACCAGAATGCCCATGTCCATGCAAGAGAATCGCATCGTGTTTAGTGGAGGTTCCAGTCGTCCACGAATGACGTTGAACCCGACACCACGATTGCTGCCAAGTCGTGAGGCGATCGCACCTGATTTACGAAGCCAAGAGTACCCCCTCCTCGCAGAGCAAACTCATAATGATGCATTTGATGAAGACAATGAAAGTTATGAACGTGTGAGCAGGCGTCCACGACGCGATGGATACGAGATTGCGTTGAGTGCTGAAGTCGTACCTCAAAGTTACAAAGAAGCAGTGGATTCACCAGAGGCTGACAAATGGAAAGAAGCAATTCGTGCAGAGATTCGATCTCACATTAGCAATCACACATGGGATCTGGTTGTACGTCCCCCTGGAGCAAAAGTTATTGGTTGCAAGTGGGTTTTTGCGTTGAAAAGAGACGAGAATGGAAACGTTGTGCGATACAAAGCTCGTCTGGTAGCGCAAGGCTTTCTTCAGACACTTGGCATCGACTATCATGATACTTACGCACCGGTAGCCAGCATGAACTCAGTGCGAGTGTTTCCCGCTGCGTGCTGCCGTTTGGGTTATGTGATTAAGCAGTATGATATCGAAACTGCGTTTCTGAATGGAGATTTGGAGGAAACTGCGTTCATGGCCACACCCCAAGGGATGCGAGTGGCGCCAGACATAGTCTGCCACGTCAAGCGCAGTCTCTATGGACTCAAGCAAGCGGCAACCGTATGGTACAAACGGATTCGAGCAGTCTTTTTGGATATGGGATTTCGTCAATGTGTTGCTGATGGGTGCGTCTTTGTTCGCAGGAGCGCCTGTGGACCAATTTACGTGGTCTTGTACGTCGACGATTTGCTTATTGGGTGCGCGAACGACTCAGACACCCATGAAATCCAACAAAATATGATGAAGCACTTCGCGGTGAAAGCGCTTGGTGATGCTAGACACGTTCTTGGAATGGAACTCAATTATGATCGAAAAAAGGGGGAGCTGTGTGCGCGTCAAAGCCAGTTTATTTTTCGATTACTTGAGCGATTTGTCCAAAATGAATCATACCCAGTGCATAACCCCAGTGTCGTTGGTCAAGATCTTCACGCAACTGACGAGCACGGTGCCTACACAGCAATCGGCAGTATGGTGAGTTGATCGGCTCACTGTTGTATATTGCCATCGGCGATAAGTATTGCGACAAACAGCGGCTACACGCCGCGAGCCAAGCACATTGATCTGCGCTTTCACTTCGTGCGCGATCACCCCCAGCAAGACCACATCCGTCTGCATCACATACCCACGGGAGAGCAACGCGTGGACTTCCTGACGAAGCCCATTCTGACGCCACAGTTTTGCAAGCTTCGTGCCCTGTGCGGTATCGTCAATGCAAGTTGAGGGGGAGTGTTGGAGAGTCTTCTGTTTGGACAATTACAGTAACTCACGTGTAGTTCTTCTATTTGAGTATGCGACAGTACAAGTATGCGACAGGACAAGGGCAACTTGCATCCAGAGTGTTGGTATGGAATGTTCTGGAACCGAAGATTCTAGAATCAGATCTTGTGTAACCGTTGAGGGCAGATCAATACACTTTTCATTTTGATCCGCATCGCTCGTACGTGCTGTTGTGTTAAAACTTGATGCAGTGGGTGTCTCTGTCGCTGTAGCTTCAGCAAAGCTGCCAGCGGTTCTGCGCTTGATCGGAGGCGCAATTTGTTCCATTTCACCAGTGTGAGAGCCTGGGCACTTGCTTGTCCGATGGCGGTGCTTGAGCGGCTCAAAGGTATTGTCACTGGCAATGCGGCGATCGTCCAGACGTGAGATGCAACCATCATGGGTGGTGAATTCCAGAACGCTATCATCCTGGACAGCGATGTGATGGCGAGCGTTATCGGAGTGGGGGATGCCATGGCCGAGATCATAATGGTCGTTATCTTCGTTAAGTCTAACACCGTCGTAGTCGGAACTGCCATCGTAGAGATCGAAGTTACTTTTATTTCATCACTGCCAACAGCGCCATTAATGTCACTGGGAACTGCTGGAGTGACTGATTGCATAAGCGAGCGAGCTATCACTATCGTCCTCGTTGGAGACCTGACTCGCTTCATACCTGCTCATATCGACATGACGAGAGGAAGAGCTGGCATGGACTGCATCCCGAGTAGCGCCTTCTGCAATGAAACCGGTACGTCGTGGTGCGTATGGGCTGGGAGACGTCGGTCTTGAGGCCGCGCCATCTAGGAGAGGTCAGCGTGTCCAGTGCAAGCGATGGACGAACGCAGATGCTGGAGCTGGTACATCGTGCTCAGTGGCTCGGCGTGAAGCAACCGCTGCAACGCGCGTAGACCGACGAAGACGGTGCGCTTTCGGTGCCATGGTGAATGGTGCGTGGTTCGTGGTGGGACGTCTGTTGCTTTATTGTGGCCGTGGGGGCCTTGTAGATGGGCATGGGTGGGTTGGCGTTGGTGCTGGAGCCCATGGGCGACGTCGATCCGGCGCGCACCATATTCGTGTGCTTTATAAAGCCTCATTCCTCGCTTCCGGCGGCTCAGAGAGAGAGAGAGAGAGAGATACGAAGCCGGAGCGCCATGCTCCAACCTCACACTTCAGTGCAGAGCCACAGCGGTCGCGTGTGTATGGACGTGGTGGTACGGCACACGTCATGGCCCGCACGGCAACCCGATTCTCCTGGGTTTGTATTCTCTGGTAGCAAGGCCACAGGCCGTTTAGCTACTTGGTGGTGCATTCAACGTCTCACTCCTCATTGGGCCTCGTCCGTCCCAAGCTTGCCTTGCGCTACACCACTCCACCTCACTCCACGCGACCAAGCTCATCATCATTGCAGGCAGCGTGATCATCAACACGCAGCATGACGTGGACGACGCCCCCACGGAGGATCGCGCACGTACGCTGCATCTTCGTGGCCCTCACTCCCATATTTCCCAGCTACTGCACAAGCGACGGTTCGATACCAAGATCCTGCTACCTAGGGAGGGCAGGGCATTCTTTTCATCGTGAACAGCGCCTCTTCAACACACTTGAAGTTTGTATCCTGCGACATTGTGGGACATGGCTGAATGTGCACAACAGTCGAATGCGGCTGCTGCAGCGCCTGATCTCGGTGCCGAAGAGGCTGCAGAGGGGGAATGAATCACGATCAGTCTGTCAAGATCCAAAGCGATCAGAGGTGGACGACGCGGGGCGCAGCACGCCCAGCAGACCTCTTAAGCTGGCCCAACGGGCGGAACGAACACCAACGACTCCCACTGCCCAGCCGAGGACGGAGAGTGCGCATACGGACTCGACAGCAGTCTCGGCTGTGGAAGGCACGGCACCAACCGTTAATACCCCAAGGACCGTCAGAGAACAAGAAGAGCAGCCGCTCCTCCCTAAAGAACACGGCCCTGAGATGAACTAGGGCGGCGATGCCGAAGAAGAACTGACTGAATTCCTTAAGGACTACGAATGTGCCAAGGCCTCCTACTCATGAAGGCTGAAGGGACAACAGCGTGAGCTGACGCTACTCGAGACGAAACTCCACCTCTGGGCTACCAAGACGATACATCTGGACAAACCGCCCAAGTTCAATACTGAAACACATTCTGGCCCAGAGCAGGATGCGTTTCTGCAGTACCATCGTAAGTAGCTGGGATTTAGGTTGTACGCCCGAATTCCACCTGGCTTAAGGCTCTCTGAAGGAAGTGGAAAATGGCATTTTTGCTACATGTTCCTGCGGAGTGGCGCGAACAACGCCATTAAAAACAAGATCGAACGCTGATCCGCGACAGAGCTATCAGATGCGACTCTACAGCTGCTGTGAAGGAGCTCTTCTTCCTCACCCCAGCCAAGCAATCTAAGTGACAAAACCAATGCTTTCGATTCTTTGAAGCCACGGTCAAGTTCATCGCAAGCGACAATCTCAATGGCACTGACCACAAGAATGGCATCGCCGAAGTAATTGGCTTACCAAATGCCACTATTAGGGCAGCAACATCTTGAAGTGAACATCATCGCGGGTATGTTCTTGCACCATTCGGTAACTGCTCGATGCACTCTATGCCCCAAATGCTATGCGGTCACCCACTTGCAGAAAGACTGCAAAAGCGAGAATGTGGACGTCGGGAAAGAGGCCAGCTCACGTACGGTCAAGCTGGACAACCCGGTGGCAACCCACATGGCGACACCGGACTCGATTGCTGCATTCATCGATGTACTCCGCAATCTGAGGAACAAGAGCTACACAAACCGGCCCCAGACAAGAAACTGAGAAAAGCCAAAAGAAGGCTGCTCAAGCGATCGCCAAGGCAGGTCGAGAAAGGACGCAACGGCAGGAAACAGGTGAAACCGAACGAACCAGCTCGGAAATCCCACAATCTCCATCCATTGAACAGTTAGTCCGCCTTCAGATCACAGCTGATTTGATGCAATTCCAGTATTTGTTGCTCAACCTTTGAACTCATACCCAACAACGGTAGAAGGATGGAAAGCTTTACTACGGTTCCAACAAGTCACCATGCCTAAATCGGGATTGTGCATCTAGTACAATGCTCATGGAATCAAGACATCCAAAGTACGCCACAACAACGCGTCGACCTGCAACACGAACACGTACGAAGCGGACTGCTACCGACGCCAAGTATGTGAATGGCTTGCGGACAGGCTCGATGAATGGACTGACTGTGGAGAACTTAAGATTGAAATGTTGGATAAGAGGTATGCTCTTCCGCAACCAATGCCTGCCATTAAAGAATCTTTGAATCGAATCTACTCTCATCTCTATGAATCGGCCATACTGACATGCAACAAGACTGTCCGCTACGGCTACTGGGCAGACAAAAAAAACTGATGGCAGCGGCCTTCTAGGCCACAGAACCACTTTCCATCCTAGACGAACACAAAGATGGAAGGGTCTATTTCCAGGTATTCTATATTGATCACAGAATCGAAGATAGCACCCAACAGCTGCGGAAAATAGTCAAGATCCAGGCTCTCGAAGTGGAGGAAGCTTACGTCCTACTCCAGACAACAATCAATCACATGATTGTGCCACTCATGATGATCTACTACTACGCCTCTCAACATTACAGAGCACTGCAGTTGGATGACTCCAACCCGAAACTCTCTGAATGCTACAGCACATGAAACCAAGAGATCATCGACGCGATGGATAAGAAGGAGCACCAAGACGCAGTGAATGTCAAACTAGGCAGGCCGATGTATGGAAGATCCTTACCTGACATGACTCCAATGTGGAACTACCCACTAGACGAAGGATCGTGTTACGACGATTCATCCAGCGAAGTATCCTTACCACCACCAATCCAGGTGAAGCCAAAGGGGGAGGACAGCGCCGTCACTACCGGCCAAGACGGAACAGAAAGGGCTATTAACAGTGGCTCCCATCCTCGTGGTTCCAGTAACATGCAGTCAGATGGTACCATCGACCTTACAAGCTCCCAAGATTCGATCTTCGACGAGGAAGCGATGGACCGTGCACGTCTGCAAGCCTATGGAGCCAAACCTGAGTTGTCATGGAATGTCAAGAAGATATTGATCTTGGCCCAAGGGGGCAACAGCAAGGAAGAAGACTCAACTGAGTGGAACAAAGCTACGAAAAACAGTGCTACTGCACTCAGAGCATGGCGCAGACAGTTTACAATGACGGATGAAAGCGCTCGGCATTTCTACTGCACTTGACATTCGATTGTTATTGCGAAGTTTCTGTTTATTGCGCGACGCGTATGGCCGGCTCCTACCGCCATCAATGCCCTAGAGGCAGCCATCCACAACTTCGTGTGGACTGGAGTGCTCTCCGTTAAGCGATCCGGCCCTGGTCGAGCGACCATGGGCAAGATTCTCAGTCGTCAGCCCGTGCGACAAGGAGGAGTTGGAGAACCGAACCTCAGAGCCGAACTTAAGGCCTTGGCAGCCAAAACGGTTGAACAATGGTCTGAGAAGACCTCTGGATTCTCGTACAACCTGGGAGCTAACCTGCTGCAGGTAGCAGCGGGAACAGACACGAGCCACAGATCGATTATTCAGGCCCGGCTTGACCGGCGCGGGTCTCGAGAATTGAAGACATGTATATGGACTACAGGTGCGCCAATCTTGGCAAGCCATTTGGGATGCACACGGAACGACGCAGCAATGGACGGGATCCAGATAATTGCTGCTCAACTGCACCAACAACGGAGGCAGGGAGCTTAGGACCAAATATAGTGGCGCCGGCACTAGCGGGGTTAACCACGGACCTGCGTACTCTACGGTAGCTCCAACGCGAAGAACTGGGCAGAATTGACGTCAGATGGATTTCCCACGTGGAAGCGACGGCAAATTCGACACTACTACAAGAAACGAGGGAACCACTGAAGGCAAGCACCATATCAGAAATCAAGCGCACCCACAATGGAGACTCCAAGATCGGCAACATTGTCGAGTGGAAACAAGACGCTGATAGAACCATCCGATTCAGATGCTTAACACGTCAATCCTCTAGCCAACAAAGCAGCAGAGCAATTCAAAACTCTATGGGAACTCCTGATCGCAAACTACCCGACCATTTTGCTCACGCTGTCGCCTGAGGACTCTCTAACCACTTACACCCGGTCTCTGGAATCCTGGTCGATCAGGGCGGAGGTAGATCAAAAGTGGCTGATCCTACATCAAGGTGGAAGCATTGTACAGACGGTTGGGGCTATCGGCAGCACAGAGGAAGCAGAACTCCTGGTGACCAAGATCACAGGTTCTAAGGTCAGGTTTTCGCCGCACCCTCGACTCTCCTCAATCACGCGACTATGGTATGGCTCTGCTAAATGGACGGAAACGCATAAGAAATATCGACAACTCGACAAGTGCAAGCTAAATGAAGGGGCCAACACTCAACTCTGCCCACCTCAAACACTGGAGTTTTCAGTGACTTGGGCGGAGATACACCGAATGGCAGGGACGGTCAGCCACCAACAATGGATACTGCACCGACTTAAGCTTGGTCGACTCTCTGGGTGGATCTACAACCTCAAGCGGAGAGGCTGCCCATACGAGATGTGTGCTGACAGCCACTCTGTATCGGCAAAGCACATCATCTGGGAGTGCCCGAATGCCAAAGCAATATGGGAAGTCCATACGGCAGAATAGAAACGATTAGGGCTGGATATCACGCCCAGAGAAAGGATGGAGGCTTTAACGAGCCTGACGCTCCATGGAATCCCGAAGGACATTCTCGAAGACTCCGCATTCCGGTCAAAAGTCTCAAGAAACCCAGAAACCACTATCCAACTACACGCCACGACCCAAGCCGTATAGCGGAAAACTACCATCGCAACAATGAGTCTCATATGAGCCTGGTCGAACGGCACAGTTCACAGCCGACCTCACCACTCAGCTAAACTGATTACATTCATCAGACGAACCTTTTCAAGCGCATAGCGGGCGAGTGGAAGAGGATTCACATCAACTCACCAGCAACACAGCCGGCGAAGCGCGACGTCATAGCCGCCCTTCAGATTCGACTCTACTCAGTCGATAGCTTTGACAAACGTATATCCTCACCAATCCAGCGATGGGCTCACACTACAGTATAGCTAGTTCCTTCCCAACTAACTGGGGTAACAGAGAGCCTCAACAATGATTTCAATCACTGGATCAGTAGTCACGATAATGCAATTGACGAATGTACGCCGCGCGCAGAGCGCAGCGGCGCGACAGCCTGCGGCTGTCGGTAATCGCCCGTAAGAGCGATTCAGGCTATTGGAGATCTCGCGTAAGAACGTAATAAACCTCACAAAGCAAAAACAAATTTCGCGGCCCTCGGCAGTTTCTTCTTCAGCTAGGTCCAGGGCGTGACCAGTGTGATGACGTAGACTGGGTTGCCAGAATGTGCTGACTGGGTAGATCCATCGCTGGAGCTTGGGAGCTGAGGTGGTCCGACAATCAATGCGGAAGCGTATCCTGGAGTCGGAGCGTAGTAACCGTAACCTTCGCTGCTCGACTGACTCGTGGAATGGGCGCTCTCGGTCCCGGCTGAAGGTGACGTCGCTTGGTACCGACGACAACTGGCTGTACTCCGAGACATTATCTCGGATTTGCTGGTGGTCTTGGAGTCCGAAGTGTCGATCACCGGAGCTTGAAATAGAAGAAACAGACTTCGCGGCCTAATCGGCATATCGGAAATCCTGGGTTTTGCTTGTAGCTTCAGAATCGGAACGGAACCTTGGCCGAACTCAAGGTTGACTGGATGGATAGTTCAGACCATTCGCAAGAGGACATTGGGCTTGCAGCGCTCTGTTGGTCACGATCAATGCCCGATCCGGCCATGCACACCACTTGTGACGATGTAGACTGGGTTTCCTGGGAAGGAAGACTCAGGCGCCGTAGAAAGAATTAGTCCCGGGGTCCAAACTGAGTATAACAGAAATGTTTGTAGCCAAACCCTCACGTTGTGTTCCTCTTAAGGTTGTTCGTTTGGATCAATAGCAACGTATGAACAGCGTAGAGTTATCAAGCGTTCCAAATGCTGACTCATAAAGGAAGTCTCACACCATGCAGTCGGGAAATAGGCAATATATATATATATATA
>JAADVQ010000552.1:0-12817 GCA_023335835.1 Elongisporangium senticosum
ACAAAGTCCGGTGTGTAGCCAAGTCCGAACAGCGCAGCGCTCGGGTGGAGGTTGCACGGCATGCCCGTGAGCATGTTGACGTACTCGCCAATGCCCTTGATCTGCGCTGAGTTGTAAAAGTACGCTGAGCAAATGGCCTTGCGCACGACGTCCCAACTGCCATCACACGAGACCAAGCGGACCTTCTGCTGCTTCATGATGTCCACTAACTGCTCGCGCACCTCACGCGCCTTGCGCATGCCCTTGGCGTGGATGAAGTGCTTGGTGCACCACTGACTCGAGTACTGGTTCATCTGCCACTGCTTGTACACGTTCAGCAGCGTGAGATGGTCGCTCTCGGGCACAAAGAACTTCTCTCGAGCGGCGTCACTCTCCTCCGCGCGGTCCTTCGGGCGGAAGAACACGCTCGGCACCGACAGCATGGACGCCACGATCAGCACCTCAGCCGAGCACCCAAGCTGCTCACTGAAGATCAGCATCTTGGCCAGCGGCGGGTCCAATGGGAACACGACCATCTTCTTGCCGATCTCCGTCAGCTCGCCTGTGTTGTCGAGAGCGCCCAGCACCCAGAGCTGGTACATGGAGTTGATGATATTGTCTTGCGGCGGTGGGTCCATGAAGTCAAACTCCAGTAGGTTCTTCACGCCGAGCGACTTGAGCAGAAGCACGACGTAGCCGAGGTTCGTTCGCTGGATCTCGGGAATCTGCGCTTCGAGCAGCTCGTTGCAGAACTGACGTTCCGTGAACAGTCGATAGCAGACACCAGGACCGGTACGTCCGGCACGGCCTGCGCGCTGGTTGGAGTTCTGCTGACTGATGGGGCTGACCTGCAGCGCATCCATGCCGATCCGCGGGTTGTACACCTTGACCTTGCAGAAGCCCGTGTCGATGACGTACTTGATACCGTCGACTGTGAGCGAAGTCTCAGCAATATTGGTCGACACGATGCACTTGCGGATGTCCGATGCGTCAAAGATCTTGGCCTGCAGATCGGCTGGTAACTGCGAGTACATGGGCAGCACCATGAGTGGCGGTGCACCGTCGACCTTGCCCATGCGGTCGGCCAGTACGAAGCACGTGGCCTCGATGTCTTCCTGACCAGTCATAAACACCAGGATATCGCCTGGCGGATGCGACAAGTGGATCTGGATCACCTGCTTGACTGCGGCGTCCACGTAATCCTCGCTTGGCGACTTGGCATAAAACGTCTCGACGTGGAACGTTCGGCCTGGGATCGTGAACATGGGCACGCCACCAAAGAAGTTGGCAAACTTATCGGCATCAAGCGTGGCCGACGTCACGATGAGCTTGAAGTCACTGCGCCGCTGCACGACCTTGCGCAGGATACCAAACAGCACGTCGGTGTTGAGCGCACGCTCGTGAGCTTCGTCCATTATCACAGCCGAGTACGTGTCCAGATCGGCCTCACGCAGCGACTCTCGCAGCAGCACGCCTTCCGTCATGTACTTGACGATGGTCTTGTCCGAGGTCAGATCCTCGAAACGAATGGCATAACCCACTTCATCGCCCAGTGTAACCTCCATCTCTTCACTCACACGCTGTGCAACGGACATGGCAGCCACACGACGCGGCTGTGTGCAGCCAATCATGCCGAACTGCGAGTAGCCTTCCTCGTGAAGGTACTGCGTCAGCTGCGTGGTCTTGCCGGAGCCAGTCTCGCCCACGATCACGACGATCTGGTTCTCTCGGATCACCTGCAGCAGCTCATCGCGGCACTGGTAGATGGGCAGGAACTGCCGCTGCTGCTTGATCGTGCGGGTCTTGGCAAACTCGCTCACGGCCTTCTGTTTCTTGAGATGGGTCGAGAACTGCGACTCGGCCTTGTAGTTCACATCGTCGCCTTCCGCCTTCTCCTCCTGCTCCTGCTCGTCATCCAGCGTCTCCTTCTTCACGCCAATGGCATCGCCCATGCGCGATCCGCCGACTTCCCAGAACCGCTGGCGCATCTTGGACCGCTCGCGCTGCTCCCGCACTTCGCGCAGCAGCTCGCTGCCCTTGCGCGCGCACACAGCCATGTCGCTCGTCGGGTCTTTCACGGTCGAGACCATCTCCATCTGCGTGGTAAAGGACACACGGCCGTCCAGGAACGGCGGCTTGGTGCTGTGCACCATGATCTGCACGCGCGCATCGAGCTCTTCGTCGAACTCGGTCGCCACGCGGCCTTCCGCCACGACGCCACTGGTCAGCAGTCGGTTGTTCTCCCAGGCTTCCTGGTCTGCGTTCAGCGCCGATGCGCGCGCCGTCATGCCCTTGAGCTTGGTGTCGCCTCGCGTGCGCGTCTGCGCCAGCTTCTCTTCCATAGCCTTGAACTTCTCCGGGTTGCCCAGGAACACGTGCTCCTCCTGCGTGTCGTAAGTGCCGCCCATGTCCTCGTCCTTGAGGTAGAAGTCGCGGTCGAACTGCTCTTCCGTCTCGTCATCGTAGTGCTTCTTGGGCGCCTCCTGTCGCTGCGGACGGCGATACGAGTCGGGGTCTTCGTAGCCTCCGCCGCCTTTGGCGCTGCGCTGTGGCGTGCTGTCCACTGAGCTGCGTATCGGGCTGGGCGTCGCTGCGTCCCAATCGCTGTTCGAGTCCCCACGGCGCGATGACCCGCGCTCCGTGCTAGGCGTGGCGTTCGGCCGACGCATGCTGCTGCGTCGGCTGGTGGTGGTGCGATCGTCTTCCGAGGACCTCACGCTGCGGAGCTGCTCCGGCTCGTCCCATTCGCTGCTCTTGAGCGTCCACGTGCTGGGCGTGGAGGCCGCAGACGATCTGTCTCTGGATCTGCGGCGCGGCCGATCGTCGCTGGAGCGGCGTGAGGACGGCTGAGGCGACGACCGCGAGCTGCTACTCCGCTGGCGGGAGGACCCAGCGGCGGCCTCTTCGCGCTTGGCCTGTGCTAGCTTGTCCAGTCCCAGCAGCGATCTACGTGGCGTCGACTGGTCCTTTTGCGCACGTGACCGTGATTCGCTGCGATCGCGATCGGACCGGTAGCGGGAAGAAGACGAAGATGACGACTCGTGCGCACGCCGGCGACTCGAGCGCTCCCGACTGCGACTGCGCGAGGGCATTCGTCTGCGGTGGCGACTGCGGTCTGAAGAAGAGGGTGGAGGCTTCTGCTGCCGATCACTGCTGCTGCTCCGGTGGCGCCGCATGATCGTGAGCCCGCCGGGCCGCTCGGCCACTGCGTGGTCCCGTGCCATTGACCCCAAGAGCGCTCTAAAATGGGGAAAGCTGTTTACGTGGTTCTTGTAGAGGGTGATGCCGTCGGACAGAGCGGGTGCTCTTATAAAGGAATTTAACGAGGCGTTAGATTGGATACAGGTCAGCGTTAGATTCGCAATCTCCGCGTTATTTTCGGACAGGTGACAAGACGGGCGTCATGCAGCCGAATGATGATGAGATGCAGGCAGCGGCGCTGCCTCCACCAGAGACCAATGGCGCTACAGCCACGACCACCACCAGTACTGCTGCTGTAGCCGCTGCTACTCGTGGCCGCAAGCGGGCGCATGGAAGTGGCCGTAAGCAGAAGCAGTCGCTGCGAACGCCCGTGACGTTTGCGCACAAGCGCGAGGTGCTGGCATTCTACGACGCGCACGAGCAGGACATGCAGGCCACGGTGCTCCAGTTCTACTCCGATCTGAGTGCCAGCGCCATGGCGTCCCGCAAGCGGCAGATCTACAAGTGGGTCAAGACGCGGGACGTGATCGAAGAGATGTGCTTCAAGACCAGCACAGCCAGACAGACGCGGCGGCGCGAGAAAGGCACGGCCACGACGCTCAACGAGGAGGCCGAGCAGGAGCTGGTCGAGTGGATCAGTGCGCAGACCCATATCCAGCAGCAGCAGGTCGCTATGGAGACACAGGCAGATGCCGGCAGCCGCAGCAGCAGTGCCAATCAAGAGCCCACTCTGCCGCTGTCCATGCAGGCGTTCCGAGCCAAAGCCATGGAGATCGCGGACAAGTACAACGTGCCCCAGGGCAGCTTCCGCGCCACTTGGACGTGGCAGCAGGCGTTCTTTAAGCGCCACCACTTCGTCTGAGTGCGTTTGTGTAATACAGTCAATAATAATAGGTCCATGTTTGCTGCTTACTTAGAGGCGGAAGTCCTTCTTGAGCCGCCACTTGCGTCCTTCGCACACCGCAATATCGCGCAGCACGTTGCGGAACACCATCTTGTCCTTCGGGGCCACCACGGACCCAAAGGCGTCCAGCAGCTGCTCCGTCGTGACACCGTCGCGTGGGCGAGCGCTGGACTGGCTCAAAAACGCATGCAGCTGCTTGGTCATCTCGTCGACCGTCAGGAACCCGCCTATGGCGCCACCTCGTCTGGCTGGAGCTACTGGCGGATCCGGCGTCTGCGCCACTCCGTTGCGCCGCATCTTGATCTTGGACAGCATGTCGCGTGACGAAAGCGCACCCTCGGCAAACGGATTCGCCCTCGAGGACGAAGCAGGCGGCATCGAGCGCACCGACTGCCGTCCTCGCGCGACTTTGGAGCCGAACCGCTTCTTCGCCCCGGCGGCAGGAGATTTCCGCTGCGTTGGGTCTCCGGCCACACCGCTGCGACCTGTCCACGTTGGCGTGTAGATCGTCTCCCGCTGCTGTCGAATCAAAGCGCAAGACGCGCGCAGCGAACTGAGTGCGGACTTGGCGATCTTTTCCGACTCCATCGCAATTAAATCGGCCTCCTGGTTCTGAATACCGTCGCACTCCACCGCCTCATGGTTGAATACACCACGCAATCCTTCGCCATCGAAGAGCTGCTTGAGCAGAGCGTCGTTATCTCCAGCACCGGAAGGCTGGTCAGGCTGGTCAAGTGACGCTGCATCATCAACTGAGGTCCTGTCTTCATTCTCAGCATCGACCTCCATGGCATCCGGAGCTGGAGACTCCTCCACTTCGCCTTCCTCTTTCGGCGGCTGCGTTTCCTCCGCAGGACGCTCGACATTGCCAGCGAGAAACAGGTCGTTGGTCTCCACAGTGTTCTTCTCCTGCTGGTCGCCAAGCACGAACAAATCACGCAGTGTGTGCTTGTTGAAGCAGCGCTTACGCTTCGCGTCATGCAGCACCTTGGTCGTGAGGTACTGCTTGAAGATCTGCCGATGGTAGATCCGCTCTTCAATCGTACCGGACGTGATCAGACGGTAAATGGTGACCTGCTTCTTCTGGCCCAGACGCCAGGACCGCTCACGCGCCTGGAGATCGGTCGACGGATTCCAATCCGGATCAAAGATCACCACGCGGTCGGCTCCAACCAGATTGACACCGATGCCGCCGGCGCGAGTCGTCAGCAAAAAGATAAAGATCTTGCTGTCTTCCGCGTTGAACGCATCCAGCAACGCAGGCCGCTCCTTCACGGATGTCGTGCCGTCCAGGCGACAGAACTCGTACCCGAGACCAGCCACGAAACTCTCGAGGATGTCCAGCATCTTGCGCGTCTGCGTGAACAGCAGCACGCGATGGCCCTGCTGCTTCCAGACTCCTAAGATCTTTTTGAGCACCATCATCTTCCCGCTTGCTTCAGCACTTCCGTAGGCAGACGCGCTTTCATCTCGCGCAGGAACCATGGACGACAAGCCTCGTTCTCCATCTTCACCCACGCTCAGCAGCAGATCCGGATGGTTGCAGATATGTCGTAGAATTGAGATCGCTCGGAATGGACGAATGTCGCGACGGATCACAGACGCAACCTCAGACGAGTTGAGATACCGCTTGTAGGCCTCCACTTGCGTCTCACAGAGGTTGCAGAACAGGATCTGCTCCATCTTCTCTGGCATCTTGGTCACTTGCTGGATCTCTCGCTTGGTGCGACGCAGTAGGTACGGGTTGATGAGGTCTTTCAGCACGAGCGCGCACTTGTAGGCCATGAGCACCTGCATCTTGGACGCATTGGCATACCCACCAGTTCGAATCGGAAGCACAAATTCATCGTCAAACGTGGGCAACGTACCGAGTTTGCCTGGGAAGACGAAGTCAAAGAGCGACCAGAGCTCTTTCAGTCGGTTCTGGATCGGTGTGCCCGTGAGGATGATGCGATGAACCGTCTTGAAATGCTTGCACACGAGCGTGATCTCGGCGTCGGGGTTCCTGATACGATGGCCCTCATCCAGCACGACGTAGTCCCACTCGATGGGCAGGAACATCTCCTGGTACTGCCGCACGTTCTCGTACGTGGTCACGATCACCCCACCGCCGGGCATTTCCTCGTCTCCATAGTCTGGCGCTGTGACCTCATCGATCAGTTCCTGGTACGACCGGTTCGCCAGCGCGACGCCAGAGCCAGACGAATGCAGCAGCAGCACACGCATCTGAGGGTACCACTTGTGGAACTCACGGACCCATTGCATGAGCACAGAGGCTGGACAGAGCAGCAACACAGTGCGCACGCGCCGCGCGTGATGCAGAGCTCCCAGAAACGCTGCGATCTGCACGGTCTTGCCCAAACCCATCTCATCGCCCAGGATTCCGCCAGTATTCTGCTCGTGCAGGCGATGGAGCCACTCCAGACACTCGATCTGGTGCGGAAATAGATGCGCTTGCACGTACGCGGGCACGGTCAGGCCAGAGTCTGTGGTCACAATGTCGTCTGGTGTGTAGTAGAGCTCCTCTGGGTTCGTCTCTGTTGCGTCTTCGTCAGTGGATTTATCATCGATGAAGCCTCCGTCGTCCGCATCCCAGTCTTCCTCGTCTATATCTTCGTCTTCGTATCCGTTGGCTTTGGCTCTTGGCTTTGGGTTGTTGTAGAAGCTCTTCTTCTGGTCACGCACGCTGATCCTGCAGAGCGTTTCGAAGGCTTGGATGCGCTTGGCGAACGTGCCGGCGCATCCGTCGTCCGTGTCTAGCAAGGTCGAGGCTGAAGCGCTCTGTCGCGGCGCTTTCGAGCGCCTCGTGGGCACAATGGCCTCTTCGTCGTCGCTGCTCTCTGCGTCTTGATCCTCCTCCTCTTCAGCCTCCATGGCCACTGGAGCCGCTTGTGCAGCGGATGGTCGCGTGATTCTCAGTGTCCGCGTCTTGCCATTGGGCTCGTAATCCGAGTCCGAGTCGGACGCTGGTGAACTCATGGCGCTGTCGGCAGCATGTTCCATCGCGATGCCAAGTGTGGCCTCAGAATCAGAACACCACCAAGCGAACTCTGATGCGTTCGCTGGACCGGTCCCAATTGCGAGCCGGACCGTGGACAGCTCATCTGCATCAGATGCTGATCCAACGGTGGCATCAGGCATCCGCACGCTCCAGATCCTCCTGCTCCTGGAGGTCTCTGAGCCAAGCAGCAATGGACCGCGTGTGGACGAAGGGATCTCTGCCAGCTCTCCAGCAAAGCGTAAAGCAGCTCAACAGCTATCTGAAGCACTCGCGCGCGGCGCTGGAGGGTGTTCTGAGCGATGGCAATGGCAGCGGCGTCAAGATTGTGCAGGTGATGCTGGGCAACGAGGCAGCGGACGCCGACTCCATCGTCAGCTCCATCGTGTACGCGTATCTCAAGCACCAGATGAGCGAGGAAGCTGGCGTCGCCAGTGTGTTGCACCTGCCAGTGCTTCCGATCCCGCGCGAGGAGCTCGTGCTGCGCTGCGACGTCTCGTCCCTCTTCACGGAGCTGCAGGTCGACCAGCAGTCGCTGTGCTTCGTGAATGAGTTTCCGTGGCAACACGCGCAGTTCTCCAGTGGCGCGATCCCTCTGCATCTCACGCTACTGGATCACAACGCGCTCAACACCAAGCGCATGGTGCCAGTCGCTGCCTCCAGTGACGATCTGATGCGCGTCGTCGAGATCCTGGACCATCACATGGACTTGGGCAAGCACACGACTGCGCCCGCTCGAGAGATCGCATTCGCGAACGAGCAGGCTCTTGTGGCCTCCACCTGCACGCTAGTCGCTGAGAAGCTTCTGGCACATCAAGCGCACCACGACGCCCACGCACTCGAGGCGACGCTGCTGCTGGCCGTGATCGCGTTGGACAGCGTCAACTTTAGCGAAAGCGCCAAGAAAGTGACCCCGAGAGATCGCGCGGTCGCTGCTCAGCTGGAGAAGCGCGCGTTCGCATCCAGCGGCGCGCTGTTCGAGTGGCTTCAGGCGGAGAGGTTCAATCCGACGCACTGGAAGTCGTTCACGGTCTGGAACTGCCTCCAATGCGACTACAAGGAATTCCAGACGCCCAATGCCTGCGGTCCATACGGCGTGAGCGCGATCTTGATCGATCTGGATCAGTTCGTGCGCAAGGCTCGCGATGCCGAGGAGCTCGTGGCGATCTTGAGCCGCTATTGCGAGGAGAACGAGCTGGAGTTTCTGATCGTTATGACGATCTTCCAATCCCCTGTGGACGGCGCTCGCTGTCGCCAGTTGCTGTTCTACGAGGAGAAGGACCAGAAGTTCACTAAGCAGTGCGTGGCGTTCTTCCAGAGTGAGAAATCGCTCGGTCTGGAGCCGTTGGAGCTCCCTGCGTCTCATCAGCACGCTCGACTGCTCGCCTTTACCCAGACGAACACAGGCGCATCAAGAAAGCAGGTCGTCCCACTCGCGAACCAGGCGCTGAGCTCCACGCAAGCGCAGCTATAAGCACGATGTCTGAGCTCTTCGCTTTATTTCCTGCTCCATGCAGCTACTGTGGATAAGGCTGAGCGCCATCCCATGAAGACAAGTACGCGCAGTTTGAATGTTATGTGGGAAATGCATTGATGCCTGTGTTTAGTTGGTTTAAGATTGAAAAGGCAGATCTGGTAATAGCGATGGTCGTGAGTGTGCGAAGAGCTCTGGTCTTCTGCAACTTCCTCCTCAAAGTAGAGACAAAGGCAGCCATCATGAAGAGACAAAAAGAAAAGCGATGCAGCAGCAACTGCAGTCAGAGCCACGATGGCTCGGAAGACGCCAGCGATTCACATGATGCTGCACTTGCCCTTGTGGCCACGTCTCGGCTGGTACCGCTCCAGGTACTTGAGCTGGCGCAGATTGATGGCTCCGCGACGGTACTTGCGGATATGTTCCACGGCATTGATGGGGTCCAGGCCAAACTCAATGAGCGCAATGGCCACGAGCACCGGTGCACTGTCACACCAAGTTGAAGTGAGTCATGGGTACAAAAGGCCAAAGCGAACAACAACCAGCGTCACTCACCGGCCGAGTCCTGCGACGCAATGCACCGCGATGGATTTGTTGGACTTGGAGTCCACGGAGTTGTCCTTGAAAACGTCCGAAACCAGGTCGAGCCACTTGTCCAGAATGTCAGCGTCAGGGGGATCGCCGTCCGGGAATTCCAGTTCGTGGACCTTGATGCCAGCGGCCTCGACCGAGTTGCGGTCGTACGTGACTTCGCACGCGCGCACCAGGTCCGTGACGTTGGCTTTCTTGAGCTCCTTCAGATACAAATGCAAGTTGTCGTTGTTGGGCGCGTCCATGATCACGAACGACAGGTGCTCCCAGGTCACAAGTGTGGGCTTGTTCGTGGACATGATCATCTTGGTTCTCTTCTTCTTCTCCGGGTCGGTCGGCTGCTGCTAATCCTCCTCTAATTCACACACAACAAGCGCGGCTGCGAACTTTCCACAAGAGCGATGCCGCTTCTCGGGGGCTTTGGCTGGTTTCGTCTCGTTTGCTGCTCGTGACACAGACTTATCCCATCCGTTGCTCTTCTTCGCGTGGGAGGAAGGAGAGCAGCGTAGAATGCGACGAGGCGTGGACGGCTCTACGTGGTCTTGCGGCGGTGGAGCTCACTCAGGGAAAGCGGGTGTGTGGCGTAGCTCTCCACTTCCACAACCAGTCGAATCGTTGCCAGTGCAATGAACCCACGGTCACCAGCTTAGCTCGCACGCTGCGCAACGGCGGAGGAGGAAGAGGGAGGAGGAAGGCGGTGGGTGGAAGGGTGGGGACGGGTGGGAAGGGGGCGGCGGCGTCGGAGGGGAGGACGCGACTGCTTCTTCTTGGCTGCTGACGGCCGATGGGGCGCGATGCGATGTGCTTGGTGGCGGTGGTTCTCTGCGCTGCAGAGAGGGGCAGTTGTCATTTATCCGGTAATTTATCAGCCCGTGTTACCTCATTCTCTGATCCGATTTCAAAACAAGGTAAGAAGGAAGAGCGCCAGCTGGCTTTATGTGTTCTACAGACAAACCTTGTTTTGGTAACACAGGTGAAAGTAAGGTTTTTAACACTATTGCCGTACCACCGACTACCTTACAATTTGTAAGTGCTCGTAACGATGCTGTGACATCAGTCATAAATTACTTGCAGTCACCTGCCAAACCGAGAAAAAGAAAGAAAGGTAAAAATAACATTTGGACTTTCAGCCAATCAGAGACGGGTGCAAGCAGGAGAAACTGGAGTTTTTTCTGGGCAAAGGCAGGGTGAAAACATGTGGGTTGATACAGTATCCCAGTGAGTGTTGGTTGTGCGGGGTACGCACGTGCAACATGCCGCTTCGGCCATCTACGTGGTTACGTGGTTACGATGCCTCTGGATCTCCGCACAAGTACAATACAGTACATGTAGAAGACTGAAGTCCGGCCTGAGTTCTTTCTTTTTGTCTCATACGGTAGTACTGTCTGTGAATGTCAAAATCGGAAACAGGCTGCTGAATGCGAATGTGGCGCTTCAGTCGGCCCCGCAATCCTATTTCAACCAATCAAGATCCATAAATCCAAAACACACGTATGTGATTGGCTGCTTGGGCTGGCTGAATGCGTGCAAATCGTCTTCAACCGCCACGTGAGAGAGAAAGCGGTCATTCATTGCCGAATCTGCTGCCCCGGGACCAAGCGCTGCCGCTCTGCTCAGCTGCCAAGACCTCTCTCATGACCGGCATTACTGCGTACAAGGCACACGTCGTCCACTCCGTGGCGCTCAACAAGCTCGAGATCCTGCAGCCAGGACTCGTGGGCGTCTCGCCCGAAGGCAAGATCGTCTTCGTGCTCGATCTACAACGACAGTCCAAGAAGGATGTGCACTATGATCACGTACGTGCCCAGTCTCTCTAGTTCTTTGGATATGTCACTGTGGCTCACATATCTGCATTGCATTAGCTCGTGGACCTAGGCGACAGCCTGCTGATGCCTGGATTCATCGATGGCCATGCGCACGCGCCGCAATACTCGTTCATTGGTGTCGGCATGCACCTGCCGCTGCTAGACTGGCTGGAGAAGTACACATTCCCATACGAGGCCAAGTTTGAGGACGTGAACTACGCCAAGGCGGTCTACAGCAAGGCCGTGAAGCGCCACTTGTTCCATGGCACGACCACGTGCTCATACTTCGCCACCATTCATCTGGAAGCCTGTAAGGCTCTGACCGACATCATCCACGACATGGGACAGCGAGGGTACGTGGGCAAGGTGAACATGGACCGTAACTGCTCCAAGGCGCTGACGGAAGACACGAAGACGTCCATCCAGCACACGCGCGACTTTGTCAACTACGTCCAGGGCAAGAAGAATCCGCTACTCACGCCCGTGATCACGCCGCGCTTCGTGCCCAGCACGTCGTCGGAGCTCATGCACGGCCTGAGCGAGATCTCGCGAGAGCACAAGCCGTTCCTGCCAGTGCAGTCGCATCTGTCGGAGAACCGCGCGGAGATCGACTGGGTCAAGAGCATGCATCCCGACTGCGACAGCTATACTGCTGTGTACAACGAGCACGGACTGATGCACGATCGGTCGTACATGGCCCACTGCATCTGGTGCAGCCACTCGGAGCGCGAGATCCTCGCCAAACAGCGGACAGCGGTCATCCACTGCCCCAACTCCAACTTCTCGCTCAGCAGCGGCGTGCTGAACGTGCGGAGGCTTCTCAACGAGGGCATCAAGGTCGGTCTGGGCACGGACGTCTCGGGCGGCTACTCACCATCCATGCTGGACGCCATCCGCCAGACTGTGATCGCATCCAAGCTCGTGTCCATCGGCAACGGTAGCGACGCAGCGGACGTAGCGCTGGATGCTGCTCATGACGCGCTGACATTTGCCGAGGCTTTCCATCTGGCCACGGTCGGTGGCGCTGAATCGCTCGGCCTTGGCGATACCGTGGGCAACTTCGTGGTCGGCAAGGAGTTCGACGCACTGGTAGTCAACGCCTACGCCCCGCACAGCGCCATCGACGAGCCGCATGACCCAATTGAAGCCGCTGACGTGTTGCAGCGCTTCCAAAAGTTTTTATTCCTGGGCGACGACCGCAACATTGAGACCATCTTCGTCCGTGGTCGCAAGGTCAAGAGCTCATAGTCTCGTTAACGTATCAAAGTGAAGTTGTGTGTGTTGCTAGAAATGAGATCTTGCGTTTCTTTAGGCATCGCGTATGCAGCAGCTCGTGAAAATTGAAGCCTAGCTCTAACGGAATCTCGATCCTTCGTCGGATCTGCAGCCTCAGCAGTTGCCAGCGATTCGCGAGACACAGCGCGTTCTGCACCTTGCTCTCTTCGAAGAGCGCCACGCCGTGCTGCAGCGCCAGCATGATAGCGTGCTTGACCTGCTGCCTCTCCTGGTCCTGTAGCATGGAGGCGCGCGTGGCGGCCTGCACGCCATTCCTAGCTCTGCTCGCCATCGGCCGCCAGCGTCCATCGTGCCTTGAGCAACACGCAGACAAGTTGCCGTCGCGCGAGACTGGTGCCCGAGCTTTGCGTGAACAGGAATTCGCACAACTGCAACGCAAAGCCCGACGCCTGCAGTTGCACCATGAGTTGCGTTTCGCACTCGACGCATCAGCCACAGCTGCGTATGCTACTGTAACTATGCTGTGCGATAATAGGCGCTGCGCTGCTAGAAGCTACCAAGCAATCAGATCGTCGAAGGCGGCACCAGCATGAACTGTCAAACGGTTGTACATAGTTTATTTGCTATTC
>JAADVQ010000553.1:0-12814 GCA_023335835.1 Elongisporangium senticosum
CATAAATATAGGGTCTAGAGTACCACAGGATATACACTGACCACACTGCGGCCCCAGATGAGAACCCACAAGTCGAGTCAGCATGAACCAAGAGCTACTGGAGGCGGCGCGGCAGGGCCGCTTACGTGACGTCCAGCGCCTGCTCAAGGCCCAAGAACTGCGCCAGCCCACAGCGATCGATGTCGTGAACGACAAGAAGCGCACGGCCCTGATGCTCGCAGCCTTCGAGGGCCATGAAGCCGTCGTGGGCCTGCTGCTCGCCTTCGGCGCAAGTGTAAACGCCAGAGACGCGGACGACTGGACTGCGCTGATGCTGGCCGCTGTGAATGACCACGAGCCGGTCGTGCAACTGCTGCTTGAGGCCGGGGCGGACGTGCACGCCGTGGAAGAAGACTAGTACACGGCGCTGATGCTGGCCGCGCAGAACGGACACAAGCGCAGCGTGCGACGTCTGATAGAGTACGGAGCCGACGTGGACGCTGTCGAGAGCGACAAGTGGACGGTGCTGATGATGGCGTCCGATAACGGCTACGACCGAGTCGCTCGGATGCTGATTGACCGCGACGCGAGCGTGAACGCATTCTCGGACGACAACTACAGTGCGCTCATCCTGGCCTCGGGCGAAGGATATCTGACGACTGTGCAGCTTCTACTGGGTGCTGAGGCATCAATCGATGCGATGCGGAATCAGTACCGCACGGCCTTGATGCAGGCGGCCTTCAACGGCCACGTGGACGTCGTGCAGCTGCTGCTTGACCGCGGAGCTTCCGTGGAGACGACCGACAAGGACAAGTGGACGCCGTTAATGTACGCCGCCTATAGTGGCCATCATGAGATAGTCGCGCTGTTGATCGACTGTGGTGCGGCCGTGGACGCCATCGAGACCAAGAGCAGTGCGCTCACACTGGCAGCTCGAAAGGGCCACCTAGAGACCATCCGAGTCTTGCTTGATCGCGGAGCTTCGATTGATGCGACGCATTACCAGGATTTATACCGCACAGCGCTGATGGAGGCGTCGCTATTTGGACGTGAAGCTATCGTAGAGCTGTTATTAGCTCGCGGGGCGAGTGTGGATGCTGTTGACGTGGCCAATTGGACGCCGCTGATGCTGGCGGCGCAAGAAGGAAACGACCGGATTGTGGATCTTTTGCTGGAAAATGGCGCGTCTATCGATGCGAGCGAGAAGGATGGATTGACAGCTCTCATGGTGTCGATTCAGTATGGACACGAGCACGTGATGCGTCTGTTGATCGACAGAGGCGCCTCCGTAGACGCTCTAGATGCGGACGAGTGGACGCCGCTGATGATGGCGATTCTCTATGGGTATCCTGTTGTAACGCGAGTGATGGTGGAGCGTGGCGCAAGGCTAGACATCCTTCCTGTCGGCTACTATACCGCACTGATAGTGGCTGCTGAGGAAGGAGACGCTGAGACTCTACAATTTTTGATCGAGCATGGAGCGTCAGTGAATGCAGTCTCAAAAGAGAAGACAAGCGCGTTAATGGCGGCAGCTCAATCTGGGCATGAAGAAATTGTTCGCATTCTAATTAGTCATGGAGCAGCCGTGGACTTGCGAAACAACCATGGCGAGACAGCTTTGATAATTGCAGCTTCGGAGGGTCACAAAAAAGTTGTGCGAGCTTTAATTGACGCTAGAGCCTCTGTGGATATGGTGGACAAGGACGGCGAATCTGCAATGACCTATGCAGTAGTAAATAACCACAATGATGTGGTACTGGAGCTTCTCCACGTTAAAACCGCCATGAACAATGCGATGGAGCTGCTGAAATTGGGCATTCAGAAGAAAAAGAGCGATGACGTTGAACGGAAGAAAGCAAGCGCTCAGGCAAAAATGCCCCATGTGAAATTGAGTACTCTTGCGTACCTGAGCTCTGAGATGTGCGAAGCTCGAGAAATGTGTGAGCGAATTTGCTCCAGACTTCAAAACTTGGAGAGCCAGCTGGAGGTTGTGAATGATTTGGTGGCGAGAGAAGCAAAAAAATCCTTCCAGCAACTTCTCGATAAAACTCACGTATTCTTGATGAAGCATGTAAATGTGCACTTGGTCACTCGTCTTGTGGGCATTCAAGTTGTTATTGACACCTGCGGTGAACTTCATCGCGAACTGGATGCTTTTTTGCTGCGATTTAATCTATCATGTGTCGATGAATATTCTTGGACGAAACAATGGAAACAAGATGCGACAGCGATGAGGAAACTACTCAGTCAATCAATGAAGCAAAAAGAAGCAATAATGGATGAATTAGAAGACCCGAGTACCCAGGCTGAAGCATTGACGCTACTGCTATTTGAGTGCAATCACCGGAAGTTGAAGTACACGGAAGATGAAATGGTTCTGATCAACGATATTTTTCATTTTATTGCAAGCTTTTCACACCTGAAAATTCCTTCAGTTCCAGATTGGTTTGTTCCTCCCCACGAAGTTGAGTTTAATGCGCGCTCGTCGTTTGCTACTGGGTCGTATGGATCTGTGCATTATGGCACATGGAGCGGTACAGAAGTTGCAGTCAAGTGTGCCTTTCTCGAAGACGACAGAAGCCACAGCATGTTTATGAACGAGACCGACATTTGGTTCAAACTGCAGCACCCACATATCGTGACTCTGTTCCGGGCGTGCCATGTTGGGAACCCATTCTTCGTCTGCGATTACGCTTCCAATGGGACGTTGTCTGATTATTTGTTCCGGAACAAGAACGAAATGGTTTGGTCCAAGCTCCATGAGACAGCACTGGGGCTTCACTATCTGCACACCAAGCACAAAGTGGTGCACAATGATATCAAGTGCAACAATATTCTGATCAACGCCGATGGAAAGGCCAAGCTGACAGACTTTGGCTTGAGCTTTGTGTTTGATGGTTCAAACGAACAGCCAAGCTCTCCAGCCGCGCATCATGAAGTCGGTGCCATGCGATGGAAAGCCCCCGAAGTGCTTACTAGTAAAACGCGTGGATCCTTTGCGTCCGACGTATATTCCTTCGGCATGTGCATTGTGGAGGCCTTGACAGGGAGAATTCCGTGGGGAATCATGGCCGATGTCGCTGTGAAGCACAAGGTAGTGATGCAGAAGGAGCTTCCGAAGCAACCGGCAAACGCAAACGAAAAGCAATGGGAGCTGGTGAGAAAAATGTGCGCGTGGGATCCATCCGAGCGGCTGGACATGAGCGAAGTCGTGGCTGTGTTAATGGATTTGGCGGATGAAGAATTGAATCTCAAGATTGAAAGCGAGTGGAAAGAGGTCCGCGGGGCTGAAAACAGTGCTGCTTGGTTCGCGTGACCCCAAATTACCTTGCGTATGTGTTATCAACTATGAGAGAGTTTAGTGCGTACTTAGTAAAATATGGTAATTTACCATAATTAATAGAGTATCCAATTTGCGTACCCATTTCCAATAGAAGCCCAGCCACTTCCACCACATGGGGACACCAAGAGAGACGACTGAGAACAGGGAGAAATGAGCTGGAAGCAGCTACTGGAGGCTGTTGACGAAGGACGGCTGGACGACGCCACGCGCGCGCAGGTGTGAGCAACCAGCAACCCACGCCGCTGCTTCTCTCTGCGGAAGCCGGTCACGTGGCTGTGGTGCGGCTGCTGATTGAGCAAGCAGCCGATGTAAATGCGACCGATGCAGACGACACGACCGCGTTGATGCTGTCTGCAGAAAAGAGACCACAAGCAGGTGCTGTAGCGCCTAACACCTGGTGTAGCTGTCCAAACGCAACTTCCCAAATAGTCCACAAACAGGACTGATGAGCAATGGGATCTATGAAACACATGTGTGCCTATAATCCAGTCGATCGTATTGACATCAGCTAAGCTGTCAAATCACTTTTGAGCGGGCTGATTTGCTTGGTCAATGACAGTGTTGCTCGCTGCAGTTGGTCATAGCGCTCTGGTGATCATTTGAGCTCTAGATAAGGTACAGTGGCGGTGACTTCTTTTCAAGATCGACCCACTACGATCCCCTTCATCGGATTTGTTAGCAGTCCAGTCATCATTGATGTGTGAGTCCTCTATCAATACAAGCAAATCCGGTTTTTGAAGCGCGTGGTTGCTGTGGCTGAACTTCAATAGGTGTCATCCCACTCTCTTGAAGTTCAAGTCTTCTCGATTTGACGTCTACTTGATTCCCACGATGGAGCCTTTACTAATTTAACAGTTTTCCCCGCATCAAGTGACTGAAAAATGGCGAGACCGGTGCTTCGTTCTGTCTTGAAGAGGCACATTCAGAGATGGGGAGGTCACATCACCAGACCACAATCATATGGATGGGAGAGCCCATCCCACGTGCGCACTTCAGGCTTTGCTGGTCTGAGCAGCACATTATTAGCTTTCGGTGCTGAAGGAGACGGGTATTATAGCACGATCCGAGCTCCTGGATGATGCCTTGGATCGGACAGATCCCAACTGATCACTTCCCAATCTCCAGTTTGACCGACTAGTCCACTCATCCCGTCTCCAATGGTCGCGCTCAAATCCCTCGCCGCCTTCGTTGCTTCGGCCATCGCAGTGTCCAGTCACACGGCGCAGGCTGTAGCTCCGGCCGATCTTCCGATCTTCTTCTTCCACGGACTCACAGGAAACGTCACCGATGCTGCCAATTTCGCAGCCAATCTGACCGCTGAAGGCCGGACTTTCACGGCGCTCGGCTTCTGCGAAAGCGCGTGCTCCACGGAGGCGCTGAACACCCAAGTGCCCTTGGCGCTTGCAGAGCTGCGCGGCATTATCGCCAACGACACAGCTACCTACGAGAACGGCTACATCTTCATCGGCCACTCGCAGGGCGGAGCGATCAGCCGCGCAGTGATCGAAGAGATGGACGAGCACAACGTGCAGCTCTACATCAGTCTCGCGGGCGTGCAGAACGGCATTTTCTACGGTCCACAGGATGCAGACCAGATCCCAATGCTCACCTTTGTGGACTACTTCGGACCGGCGTCCTATTCCAGCTCGGTGCTCAACTTCTCCAGCTACACGACGGACGACTACCAGGGCAAGTTCCAGTACGACTACGATTATCTGCTGGCCAACACGCCCGAGCTCAGTGCCACGATCTCTGGTCCCAATCTCTATCGCTCGCCAGACCACACGCCCTGGCTTAGCTGGAACCCGTGGCTGCCCATGCTCAACAACTTGGAGGACTGCTCCGGCAACTCGACGTGCGAAGCCGCGCAGGCCCAGCGCCGGTCCAACTTCATCAAGCTCAAGTCGTTCCACTCGTTCGCGTCGCCTCGCGATGGAGCTGTCGCGCCCTGGCAGACCTCGCACTTCGCTCAATACAACGACGTGGCGAACGAGACGGAGATCGAGTCCGCGTTCGCGAGCTTTGAGATCCAGGCCATGGAGACCACGACCGAGTACCTCGAAGACACGTACGGGCTCCAGACGCTGGACACGAGCGGCCGTCTGCATCTGCATGAGGTCGCGGACGTTAACCACGCGTGCTGGCTGCGCGATACGTACTTCTCGGACGACACGACTGAGCTCTGTGAGTTTGATTTCGCCTACAGCAGCTACGTCTATCCTCTGCTCACGTCCACGGTCGATCTGGAGAGTGCTTCGTCCTCTTCATCTGGCTCAAGTACGGGCTCCGGCTCAAGCGCCAGCTCCGGAACGAGCGCAGTGTGTGCCGATGCGACTGCCTGATGATCTGGATTCGTCAATTGCTTGTCAGTCGAAATGAAAACCCCATAATCCCAAAATAAGGCTCATGTGCACCACACTATTATACCATTCACTATGACCCAAAGATCCAAAATCAGAAGTGTTTAACACACAAATCATCCTGGGTTATTGCAAAACGGGCGGGTTTATACAAACTTGAAGGTGGTCGGGTCAGTGTCCATACAAAGAGTGAGTGTATCCATTTCGATATTCGAGCCCGCAGAAAAGGAGGTAAAGACAGCGCTCATTTCCAGACGCGACAGCATCGAGACAGTTCAAGGAACGATGAGCAACGAACAGTTGATGGAGGCTGGCAAAGCAGCACAGTCAGACGATGCCAAGCATGCGTTGGCGGATCGAGTTGGCGTGGAGCAAGGAACTTCACTGCGTTTGGCTGCTGAAGCCGGATCCGTGGATGTGGCGCAGCTTCTGATTGAGCATGGGGTCTCTGTGGACGCCTGTGGTGAAGACGAGAAGACTGCATTGATGCTGGCTGCTGAGCACGGTCATGGCCAAGTGATTCAAGTGCTGTTGGATGCTGGAGCTTCTATCGACGCCCGAGCCAACGAGAGTCGAATGACGGCGCTCATGTTCGCTGTTAAGTCAGGACATGATGAAGTCGTGCAACTACTGATTGATCGTGGTGCGTCAATCAACGCATTGGATGAAAGTGAAACGACGCCTCTCATGTTGGCGATTCAGAATGGAGAAACAACAATTGCTCGACTCTTAATGAATCGTAGTGCCGCGTTGGAAATGGTTCCAGCTGGCAGTTCTACCGCCTTGTTGGCTGCCGCTTCAGCTGGGAATGATGATCTGGTTCGAGAATTGATTCATCGTGGTGTTGGCGTGGATTCCAGAAACAACACCGGCGAGACTGCGCTACGCTTGGCTGCTTTGAATGGACAAGGAGAGACTGTGAAGATTTTGATTTGCCTGGGCGCGTCCGTCAACGGGCGAGCAAACAACGATCGGACAGCGCTTATGGCGGCAGCTGGGTATGGCCATGACATCACTGCCCAAATTCTAATTGACCATGGTGCTGAAGTTAATATGCCGAATGAATGCCAGGGCAGCCCGTTGCTGGTAGCGGCGCAAAACGGCCACCTGAAAGCTGTGAAACTTCTCATTGAACATGGGGCCGATGTGAATGGAAATTCAAGTCTAAAATGGACATCGCTCATGTTGGCTGCGAAGAATGGACACACCGAGATTGCTCAGATGCTGATTGACCACGGAGCGGAAGTCAACATGCTAGATGGTATCCTGTATACGTCACTGATATGGGCTGCGCAGAACGGCCATGAGGATGTTGTCAAGGTATTGATGGCCCATGGCGCTGATGGCAATGCAATGGCAAGGGATGGATGCACAGCACTCACGATAGCAGCACACAATGGATACGATTCCATTGTTCAAGTATTGATCGACAACGGAGCGGAAGTTAATGCAGCTGACAACGACATGTACACTCCGCTGATCTGGGCCGCTCAAAATGGCCATGAGAACGTTGTTAAACGTTTGATCGATCATGGAGCGGAAGTCAATGCGGCAGATGATACCCGGTTTTCACCATTGGCGTGGGCCCTGGAGAATGGTCATGAAGCAGTAGCCGAAATACTGATCGGCCATGGAGCTGACGTCGAAGCAACCGATGATTCCTCGTATACACCGTTGATCTGGGCTGCTCAAGACGGGCGAACAAATGCCGTGGATTTGCTGATTAAACACGGCGCCTCGGTGAATGCGATTGCAAATGGAAAATGCACAGCGCTCACATTGGCAGCTCAAAATGGGCATGATGATGTTGCCAGAATGCTAATCGATCATGGTGCTGACGTAAACGCAGCTGACGATAATTTGTTTACTCCGCTCCTCTGGGCTGCGCAAAATGGGTACACGTATATTGCGGACCTTTTGATCAGAGGTGGTGCCTCAGTCAATGTAGTCGCCAATGAGGAATGTACAGCGCTTATGCTGGCAGCCCAAAATGGGCATAATGAAATTGTTGAAATGCTTATCGATCATGGAGCGGCTGTCGATGCAAGAGACGACTCTCAATGGACTCCATTGATGTTTGCTGCACAAGATGGTCATGCGAACATCGCAGAGCGCCTGATTAATGCAGGCGCCTCAGTCAATGCAATAGGAAATGACAAGCACACGGCTTTGATTGTAGCTGCGTTTGAAGGTCATGCAGACGTTGTCCGGACGTTAGTAAGCAAAGGAGCTGCATTGAACTCGATGGACAAACACAGACAGACAGCTATGATGTACGCGATTGACAACAACAACGAAAGCATCGTTCGTGAGATTTTGAATGCAGAAACCGGAATCAGGGACACCATGGAATTGCTCAAACTCGGATTACAAAAACAGCGGCAAAACACTGAAGAAAGAAAAAAGGCGAAAGTAGAGGCAAAACCTGAGGTGAAGATTGAGGATCTTCTCCAGCTGTGCTCCAAAATGAACGAGGCCCAAGCCATTGGTGAACGGGTTTATTCGCGATTAATTGACATGGATGTACAGCTTTCAACACTAAATGAACTGATCAAACAAGACGCGACTCCACGATTCATGCAACTTTTGGAAAAGACTCTTGGTTTCTTGATCAAGCATGCAGACAAGCACACGGTTACTCGACTTGTTGGCAGTCAAACCATCATTGATACATCGCGGGATATTAACCGTGAACTTGATGCTTTCTTGCTCCAGTTCAATATCCAAACTGAAACCAGCGGGATCCATGATTGGAAAAAACAGTGGGGCGAAGATGCAGCCGTCATGAAATCGTTCTTGAAAGATTCCCTAAAGAAAAAGGATATATTGATGAACGAATTGCAAGACCCGACAGCACAAGCGGAAGCTCTGACACTGCTAATGTTCGAGTGCAACAACAATGCTTCCCAGTACTCGGATGAAGAAATGGCGCTGATCAACGATATATTTCAATACGTGTCCAGTATGTCTCGACTGGAGATTCCTGCTGTTCCGCAATGGTTTGTGCCTCCCCATGAGGTCCAATTCAATGCAAAGTCGTCGTTTGCCGGTGGATCTTACGGGTCCGTTCACTATGGCACCTGGAACGGTACAATAGTTGTTGTCAAATCTGCGTTTCTGGAGGACGAGAAGAGCCGGGAGATGTTCTTGAACGAGACTGAGATCTGGTTCAAACTGCAGCATCCGCACATTGTGACTCTGTTCCGGGCTTGTCATATCGGCAACCCGTTCTTTGTGTGTGATCTAGCCTCCAATGGAACATTGTCAGAGTATCTGTACCGAGACAAGAACCACTTTGAGACGTGGGCCAAGCTACACGAAGCTGGTTTAGGACTTCAGTATCTCCACACACAGCACAAAGTGGTGCACGGCGATCTCAAGTGCAACAATATTCTGATTAGTGCAGACGGCAAGGCCAAGCTCACGGACTTTGGCTTGAGTTTTGTATGGATGGATCGTGAAGTACAAGACGTATCTTCAGCACACGAAGTGGGTGCGATCCGTTGGAAGGCGCCTGAAATCATGAGCGGTAAGACGCGCGGGACATTTGCGTCTGATGTGTACTCGTTTGGTATGTGCATTGTGGAGGCTTTGACAGGCCGAGTGCCTTGGGGAATGATGCCCGATGTTGCTGTAAAACATAAGACTCTGACGCAAAAGGAACTTCCGAAGCAGCCATCGTGTATGAATAGTGAACAGTGGGACCTTGTGAATCGCATGTGCGCATGGAACCCAGCTGACCGAATCGCAGTTAGTGAAGTTGTGAAGATACTGGCACAGTTGGCAAAAGAAGAATGGTATCTGAAAGTGGCAGCTGAATGGGCTGAAGATGAAGACGACGAGCCTCTAAGAGAGCCAGATCCTCTTGCTTAGTGTATTGGAGACGAAATGCTTGCTGATCGAAGTCGGAAGTCGAGTTAGCAGTGGTGACCGAAAAGAATTGTAATTGCCTTCTTCACTGCTCTTATCGCTTTTCTGTAAATATTAACTTGCGATTGGTCCGTAATGAGCAAGGTATTGCTGACGTATCTCCGCAAACCCAGTACATGCATACAAGCAAGCTTCCTGCAGAATTTAGTACCAGATTGGCTGCTAAAATTAGTCACGGTCACTGCATCAAGTCAAAGAAAATGACTGGTAACTTAGTTTTATCTATACATTATGGACTCGAATACGTCCGAATCATGCGGTCGACGACCGGCCCGACCAGTACACCATATTTGTGCGCTCAAGTGCGCTGATCTGCTTCTGCGCAGTGGATGTTGTGCCCCAATGAAGACCCCAAGACGGCGTTGATGCTAGCAGCTGAACACAGTCACACCCACGTGGCTTAGCTGCTTTTGAATTCCGATGCGCCTGCAGATACCCGAACGAAGTCAGAACAAGTGACGGCGCTCATGATCGCTGTCAAGTCTGGACACAAAGAGATCGTGGAAATTCCACTTGATCGTGGCGCGTCAATCGACGCAGTCGATAAGAATGGAATGACGCCTCTCATGCTTGCGACTCAGTGTGGAAAGCCAGCGGTGGCTCGCATTTTGATGGATCGTGGTGCTCTGTTGGAGATGAATTCGGCTGGTGATGGTGCAGCCTTGTTGGTTGCCACTCGAGTTGGAAGCGATGAACTTGTTCAAGAACTGCGTGGTGATGATGTGGATTCGTGTGATGGGAATGGGGAAACTGCATTGCGTGAAGCAGTTATCAACAGAAATGAAGTAACAGCGCGGCTACTGCTCAGTCTCTGTGCCTCAGTCGATGATAAACGATCTGTACTAAGGGCGGCAGCTTTCGCTGGACACGAAAGTATTACTCAGCTATTGATTGATTCCGGAGCTGACGTCAATGCAACAGACAATGAGCTAGTGACTGCGTTGATGTATGCAGCTGAGTTTGGGCACTAGTTTGGGCACTCCACAGCTGCTCAACTGTTAATGGATAGCGGAGCAAAAGTCAATGTGAAAGACGGTACACAGTCGACTGCGTTGATGTATGCATGCTGAGAATGGACACGATAACGTTGCGCAACTACTTATCGACCACGGAGGTGAAGTGCACTCAACGGCCAATGCGCAGAAGACTGCGTGGAAGTCAGCAGCAAGGAATGGCCACGAACGACTCGTGAAACATCTTTTCAATGCTGGAGCTGTTGTCAGTGCACCACACAATCGGACAACACTCATGTTGGCAGCTAAGCAAGGACACAGCAACACTGTTAAAATACTGCTTGAGCATGGGGCTGAAGTCAACGCGGCTGACCAAATGCATTGGGGTGCGCTGATCATGGCAGCGAAGAATGACACGAGCAAGTTTTAAGGCTACTTCTTAATTCTGGAGCGAACGTAAACGCAAAATCACAAGCCAAAAGGACAGCGCTCATGTGCGCTGCAGAAAATGGTGATGACAAAATTGAGCAACTGTTGATTGATCATGGAGCTGAAATTAATGCAGTCAGCCACGGCCCCGAGGGCACTTCGTTGATGCTGGCAACGGTTAATAGGCACGTCATCGATTCTGGAGCCAACGTTAGCGCGAAGTCTGAAGAAAAGTGGACAGCGCTAATGTAGGCAGTAAAATATGGCCATAACGACATTACTCAGATATTGAGTGGCCATGGAGCAGAATACACTGAATCACACCAGATAGACTCCGTTTATGCTTGCGACAGAAAATGGTCATGAACGAATTGTAAACTATGTCATTAGTTTGGGCGCCTACGTCAACGTAACCACGCAAAATCACCACACAGCGCTCATGTTTGCTGCGGAAAATGGGCAATGCAGGGTTGTTCAAGAAAAAATTGATCATGAAGCAGACGTCAGCGTAGTCGACGACTCAGCAGATGGAATTTTTGCTGGCATCAAAATGTGGCTATGATCAAAATTCGGAACTACTCATTGGTGCTGGGGCTGACATCAGTTTCCTTACAGCTGACCAACGCACAGCGCTTATGGCAGCTACCGAAAATGATAACGACAACTTTACTCGAACATGGATTGATCATGAAGTAGGCATCAATGATACTGATGGAACTGCACTTTGATTACAGAGTGCTTTGAATCTACCTAGTGCACAGGCTGACCTCAGCGCAACTGAAAGCACAGAGTAAAACTTCATATCTGCCGTAAAGAAATGACGTTGTTCAAGCATGGATCGATGGTGGACAATATCACTCAAATACTGATTGGTCATGGAGCGAACGTCAACACTGCTGATAGTTCTTAGTGATGCTGGCAGCTAAAAATGGTAATGAGAGCTCAGTTCAAATACTGGTAAATTATGGTCCTCTTATTGATGCAGTGAACGATATGGACCAGACTCTTCTGGCGCTAGCTGAATTGGATGCCGCACAGAAATTGCGCGATTTTTACTCAAAGAAGGAGCTTCATTGGCCATCACGGATGAAAACGGCGAGACGGCTTTGATGCATGCAAGCGCAAACAATCACGAGTGTGTTGTGCAAGAGTGTCTTCGCGATGCTTCCAGTTGGAGCGGAGTCATATACTTGATGAGAGTTGTTCAACAAAAACGTCGGCAAGATGCCGAGGCAGAAAAGGAGATTACTGATCATAAAACCAGGAGGCTCGCCTGTGGACATCCTTCTTGGATATATCCACACCGACTAGTCTGGAATGATACGATCAGCAATTACTGGATCCTCATGTATTTAAGTGCTTAAGTGCAAAGCTGTTCAAGATTCTACGGTTTTGCCCCTGCTCTTGGTTGCTGAAACATCCACCACTCGACCATTCGATTTGCTTGCAGTCAAGTTGTTGATACACCGCGTGGCCTGAATTGTGATCGCCTATCTCAGAGGGAAGCGAGATAAAAACGTGAAGCACCTAAAGGCAGCGGATAAAGTGTTATAGCGCATGGAACCGAATTGATGCGAGCGAAGCCATGGAAATACTTTCGGTTGAATCTGAAGTTGGACCATGAGAGGAGCTGGCGAGGGAGTGAATATAAGGCGGATGTTGCTTCGCACTTCTGCAGTCAACCAATGCAGTCTTCGGGCTGGTATTGTGTTGAATCATAATAACTGTGCGGATCGCACTTTTGTGCGATAAATCGATTGAGTTTCTGCCCTATCAGCTTTGGATGGTAGGATATGGGCCTACCATGGCATTAACGGGTA
>JAADVQ010000554.1:0-12787 GCA_023335835.1 Elongisporangium senticosum
AACGTGAAGCAGAAGATCCAGGACAAGGAGGGCATCCCGCCTGACCAGCAGCGTCTGATCTTCGCCGGCAAGCAGCTGGAGGACGGCCGCACGCTGTCTGACTACAACATCCAGAAGGAGTCTACGCTCCACCTGGTGCTGCGCCTCCGTGGTGGAAACTAAGAGATATTTCTTTGTAGCAAATGAAGCTACCAATAATCGATGTTCTTTTGGTGAATTCTCGTTTTGCTTGCTGGGTTCTGATGGTTTGAGTTGACTGTGTTTGGCGAGCGGATGTCGGCAAATGCGGGCTCTCGTGAGTCGTGGTATGACATTGTTACTGTACGTCTTGCGAAGCATATCAGGAATGGATATACGTTTTGGCTAACAATAACAAGTAACTCCTATTTCCGGCGTCGAGGGGACGACAGTCTGTCGGCTCGGGAGGCCTCAAGAAGCGGCAATCGAAGGGGCGGATGAGCAAAGAAGCAATGAAGTCAGCGTTAAGCGATAGGGAATGGCGCCAAAGCCGTCGCACCCTAGAACGCCTGGACTTCGAGTCCGTACCCGAGACGCCACCGCTGGTACCCAGATCCTTATATGGAGAGATTGTGGATCCCATGAAGCCTCTTGATGCAGAGGACGTGGAGACTGACATTGTGGAAAGCCGTCAACACAAAAGCGTAGCGTCTACCTGGTATGTAGTTCTCCTACTCTTAATCTTTCGCTTGTGTGTATGCTGATTGATAGCGCTTTGGATAGTCCATTAAAACACTTGATTGTGGAGTCGGAGGGTTCTCCTGAACTCCTCTCCGAGTCTTTTGCTATTCCAGCTCCGCACCCCATCAGTACATCTTCCTGCCAAAGTACAGCACCAATATTGAGTGTCCCAAATCCTTCCCGCTGCACGCATTTTGATATTACTGGCTTTGAGGCCCAGCTGGTGGCGGACCAAGACGCCATTCGTCTCTCTGTCATGGTCAGGCCTGCAATTTGTAGAATACGTTTGTTTGTTATTGGTAGCTGATGGAATCCTGGTTGTAGGCTGCCCTGGGAGCTATGCGAGCTGCTATGGTGAAAGAAGCCGATTTGACGCGTATGAAAATGAGCGCAGCGCATACAAACGACGTCACGATGCTACAGGTATGCAGTACTGTTTCTAGTATCCTTGGATCTGTCTTCCAACATTGACGCTGTGTTGATATGATCAGAAAAAAATTGAAGAATTAAAAGAGTATATCGTACGCACCGATGCACAAGATACTCAGCGTGTGGAACTATTGGATCGTCTTTTAGCTCTCATGGCGCGGCGAGCACAACACCAAGTACGTCCATGATCTCAATCTACGGTCTATTCTGGAATCTTACGCAGTATGAGCGCGCTTTCCTTGGAAGTAGCAGCTTCTATGGAATAGTCCTCGGTCCATACGAGCGTGTTTTCACGCCTGGAGATCAGCCGTTCGCTTTCGACAGATCAAGGAGCAGCAAATGCGTTTGGCCCAGCGCCACGTTTACAAATATTCTTTGCGTATTTACTTCCAGGCATGGCGAGGAATTATACAGAGCCAGAAATTGGCGCTACGACTCGATTCTCAGCAGAAGCAACACGCGCACCAACTAGTTGAGACAGTGAATGAATACCAGCTCACGATACAGCAGGTAAGCTCTGATGACTTGTAGAGCGAGTCAGCACAGTGATTAATTACCTGCCAATGCTCATGGATGTAGCTTCGCCGAGAATTGGAAGACGCCAAAGTGCAAGTTGCAACATCGCAGAAATGCCAGCAGCGTTTGGAAGAGAACCTACGGCAGGTGTTTTTACGTGGAGTGTCGGCCATGAACATCGAAGCGTTGACGCTGTTTAACACCAGCCATCATCAGAGTTCTATACCTCAAGCTGTCAGCTCCAGCGATATATGCAGATCTTTGAACGTCCCAGTAAACAGTTTACGGTCATCTTTTAGATCTTCAGAGCCCGATAACGATCCGTCTTTCCGACGAAGTTGTAGCTCTGCACGAGAGAGTTCAATTTGTTCAGAAGAAGGCATCAGCGATGACGACGACGATGTTGATTCAATACCATTTGAGTCGCCTCCATCACCGCATCAACTACTGATAGCAAGTTCAGGGGTCCATGGGAGTCTTCACAAGTTGTTTGCATCAGCCACGGTATCCAAAAGTGAGGGAGCGAGGAGTATCAGTAGCAGCAGATCGATTGCGTTCACACCACCACCTCCAGTTCCTGTGCCTAGCGTCAACACCAGCGCAAAAGGGTATATCCAGCACGAGCGAACTCGCTCTTCGAGCATTAACAGTCGTCCGCCTGATTTTAGAAGCAATGGATTGTGCAGTGCTGAAATATTGCAACGTCAGGAACAGCTCGCACCTCGACGAAATCATACCAACTCAACGTTGGTTATACCGAGCTACTCGACCGTGGTGCCTTCTCGTGAGGCAACGCAACATCGCTCTCGGTGTCAAGTTGATATTAAACATCAAGTGGATCTGGAGTACATGCGTAGTACAGTGACTGCTGCTGGAGCCATACAGCGGTCGAGACCAACAAGCAGCAGCAATTCATTTGGAAAGCACGGTTCATCGCGTAAGCTGTAGCTGACATATTCATTTTCGCATTCATATGTGCTGCTGTTATTTTAACACGAAAGACTATTAAAATAGCCGATTGAGGTGAAACTCATTCGGTATTCGGGCAAGCTTCACATGTGTTAGTGATGCGAGCGCAGCACGATATCCATCAGGCGTACGCGCTTGACGGTGAGAACGACTCCGCCGAAGAGAGTGGTCTCGGCAGTGATGAGAGAGAGGTGCCTTTCCACGAAGAGGACGATGACGTGAGTGACGAATTGAATTTGCTTCTATCATTTCTCGGCTAATCGTAATCCTGTATTGTTCTGATGGATGCAGGTCAATCTCGATGGATATGAAGAGTATCTTGCCGACATGAAAAGGTTAGTCCGGCCACGGTTGTCAGCATGCTAGGTCCCCGTCGCGTCTGGCTCACACTAGCACTGCCTCTGCTCGTGTAGCTACCCTGATCCCAGACCTCAAAGTGCACGCTTGGTGCGCCACATGCCCACAGAGTCACCACAGTTTTACATGGTGAACGTTAACAACCCCGCATCAACAAAACCCACAAGACCCATGAGCGCGCGGCCACGAATGACGTCAAGCAGCAGTCGAAGCTCTACAAGTCAATTTTCTCGTACAGTGACCCCTCGCTCTGGGGCAGGTCTGCGGCGCAAGCGACAGGGAGGTGAAATGTCTGTGAGCGCTCGCACTCGAGCCGTGTATCATGATGTAGGACGAACATCGTCTGGTGCCGGGCCAAGTGGAATGAAAAATATGCCCAGCTCTGTCTTAGCTAGCTCTGTGGTGCACACGAAGCTCAAAGTTTTTCAGCAGGCGGAGCTACATGACGAATATTTTAAGCTTGTAGATGTGGTTACGGAGCTAAAGGCAACCTGTCAACATGAGCAAGCCGCACGCGTAAAGTCCATGGCTCGCGTCCGACGTCTTGAAGAAATTGTTGCCATGAAAGACAAGAAAATTGAGACGCTGCTACAAAAAGCTGAACATGGAGCGACATGCACAGGAAGCACTAGCAGTGCTACGCACCGGGATCTAGCTCATAAAGAGCGACAATTCCATGGAATGATCCAGAAACTGCAGCTCAAAATTGCGCAGCAAAGTCAGTTACTCGCCTCGTATGAAGATGCCATGCAGTCTCTGCGCAGCAGTATCAAGAGCACGAACGTGATGCAGCTGGAAGAGGAACGAAATCAGCTGTACATTGAGCTAAGGCACTTGCAGGAGAAAACTACATGCCAGCGAATGGAAAACGATTCACAGGAACGCAAGATAGCCGAACTCCAACAACTCGACGCAAGTGCCCGGCAGCAATTAGCCAAAGTGCAGCAAGAGCATAAGCGAATGCAATGCGAGAAGCAAAAAGCCGACCAAGATATCGTATTGTTAAAGTCGAGCGTAGACCAACTGCAGAACAATGTTATTCTGCTGCAGCGAAAACGCGCGTACGATCGAGAAGTTGCCAACAACGCGCATGATCAAAGGGGTCTAACTCCATCGCGCAGCGTCCTTCTAGCACATGCGCTTGAGGAATTAAAGAATGTCATGCGAAAAGAGAGTTCAACGCCTGTCGCCTCTATTCAAAGGGAGCGAATGAAAGCATTGTCGACTGCAAAGCCAAACGTGAGCACACCACGAACGCCTAAAGGCATGCCTCCATCAAATCCAACTCCACCAAATGCAAAAATCCAAAGTGCAACAGCCCCCACACAGAGAACGGTACGACCTTCAAATGCTGGCCCCAGTAGGCCGCATCGTGTAGTTGCTTCAAAGTCGACACACACCGTAGGTGAACAATGTTCACAGAAAGCCGACGATGCGCTCCAAGAAGATACAACTGAGCTTGTCGATGTTATTACGTCCGATAAAGGAATAGCTGGTGATGAGGCAAAACAAGAGATACCAATCCAGATTTCTGGAAGAGATGGTGATGAAATTCAAGGCAAAGCAATGACCGAAGACCGTGACTGCGTACTCAAGGTTACAGCATTTCACGATAGCACAGAGAAAGTCGAAAATTGGTGCATCAACGACAAAGCACAAAGCGCGGCCTCTCCGCCAGATGCTGCGGAAAATAGCTCACACGCTGAGGTTAACGCATCCTCAAGTGAGCGTAGTGATACTGTATGCGCCGACAGCACCGAAGAAAAAGCAGCGAGTGACCAATTCACAGTGTCTGAGCTAAGTGCTGTTCCGAGTCTGGAAACGCTGCAGCAAAAAGAGATCGCTGACATCGAAAGGCTTCTACGCGACATGGATACGACAGGAAACGGAATGCTGGACAGCGCCTCGTCTGAAGAGTTTCTCGAAGATGCTGAGAGTCAATTTGCGAGATTGGATCGTACAGATCCAACTATTGATGTCGATGCAAACGAGCGCGACGATGACGATGGTGATGATCTAGTGGTGATGACTGAATTGAAGCAGTCTGCTTTGCCGCTCGTTTCTTTGGATTATGAGCAGCGATACGAATCAGACTTCACAGAAAACAACGACAATGATTGCGCAGAAGAAAAGGATGGAGACGTTGACGATACGCCGCTGTAGCCATTCGAGAATCCCTTCAGTTACTTAGGCTAATAGTACATCCGTGGTTCTATAGACCTAATTCTCTTCTTATCCGTGAGTTCGTGTGCCTGTTGTACTGCGCCTAGTGCCGTGTGGACGACGTGACTTTACATGTACATGCACTGGTGGCAGGAACTCTACTTTCTTGCCATTGACCGTTCTTCCCGTCTGCACTTTCGACAGCAAACTAAGCAGACGCGGCTGTTGCTGACTTGTTTCGGGACCACTTTGACCTTCAGCCGATCGATGCTGAACAATCTCGATGAAGATTTCACCGTCGTAGGGTGTGTTGAAAAGCCGCGTGTAGTATTCAAAGAGAGCTTGCGTGCGCTCAGTGATTTTGGCATCGTCCTCCGCCTCGTTCACCTCCAAATGAAGCATCATTTTGCTGGCGATAGATTTGGCTGGGAATGGAACAATGGGGTTTTCATCATTCTCGAGCTGGTTGCTGCCGGTGAACTCATCGCTGCTAGTTGTCGAAGAAGCACGGGCTTCAGAGGACCGGCGGTGCTGTGAGGCTGTTGCAAATGCAAAAAACCTTTTGATGCCCTTCGGAGGTGACGATGAAAGCGACGACGACGATCGAGAAGTAGATGGAGATGAAGAAGCGCTCGCCCGCGTCGACTGTTGTCGCACCGCGGCGTGTACAGCAGCAAACTCGTGATGCAGCGCTAACAGAGCCTTGAAGGTACCCGAGAAGCCCAGGCGCATGTGGCCCTCTCGCGGTGAGCCCACGACAAGCTCCACATAGTATCGAACGCGAAGCTTGGGCTTCTTACGACTGTTAGCTGCCGCCACGTTGCGTTCCTCCTTGTGCGCTGTCACGTCCACGCCTACAGGTCGCGCCATCATGAGCGACTCAAATCTCTGTCGCTGTTAGTCGAAATGGGAGAAGCACGAAAATGCACGGAATCGCACTTAGACAAGTCATCAAAGGTACGGTGGATACAGCCAGTGATTGTATTCGTTGCGCTGTCTCTATCCCAATCAAATGCTCCGGACTGGAGTATTTTACTCTTCGTACAACGTTCGGGCGTCTGGGTCATCACTCTGAGCCTGTTCATTGACATCGTGCACGGGATGCACACCCACCTATAAACACATTGTACAGCTGAGTTAGCAAACTGCACAAATGCTAAGACGGTCAACTCCACGAAAACGTACCAGCCAACGACCCGTCTTTTGAATACATGACACCAGCACATTGTCGTCTTCGAGTAGAGATTCCTCCACAATCACCTGCGATTCTTGATCCGGGGCACTCGGCGGCTGAAGAAAGCCACTGAATGGAGCAACCTCTGTATCCGGTGTCGTTGCCAGCGTTGGCTGGGCAGCAGCTGGAGTCTTGCTCGTATAATTGTCCACAACACTGGTGGAAAGATTCACTTTTTTCATCTGCTGCTCGTAGATCATGCGCTCCATGGTGCCCGTACTCACAAGACGGTACACATGAACGGTCTTGGATTGTCCTATACGATGGGAACGGCACATCGACTACAACATTGACACATAAGCACTCGGTAATTAATGCAAAAGTGTATGTGACTTACCTGGTGATCATTTGAGGGATTCCAGCTGACATCAAACAGCACTAGCCGGTTGGCTGCGTGCAGATTGATGCCTTCGGCTCCAGCACGGGTCGATACCAACAGAAGCTTGACTGCACTAGTTGAGGAGCTAAATGCCTATCAGGAATAAACACACGCAATTTTTGGTCAGTGGATAAAACCCATAAACGAATGGTGATGGGGGGCGTAAAAACATACTTGAATGAACTCCATGCGCTTTGTACCAGTCGTAGTTCCATCGATTTGTAAAAACCAATCATCGGTGCCAGCATTTTTCGTAGCGCTAACGGATGGGGGCTTCTGTCCTTTCACAGTCTTTCGCTTGCGTAAAATTCCCGCTGGATCTCGTTTCGGGCGAGTGGCAGTCTTCCGTCGCTTGTTAATCGGTGTGGTTGGAGCCGTCTTTCGTGCTGGTGAATTGTCCGCACGTTGCGTTCGCAATGGGTTGAAGGCGCTTGCATGGAGAAAAGCAGAAATGATCTTGAGAGTCGGCACACTCTGCGAAAAAACAACCACCTTATCGCCACAAGCAAAACTTTCTTCGATGATCTGCATCAGCACAGCCATCTTTCCACTGTTCTCCAACACCTCCGTATCATACGATACTGTACCAGCGGCAAAGATCGCAGAGCGCGCCCACTCATAGGATTTCTGGCGGTCACTTATCTTTTGACGGCGTTTCTTGGATTGTGCAACTGCAATCTGACGTTTTTCAGCTAGACGCTCCTCCGATTCCCAGCCCCAGCCAGCACTTGATTCTTCCAGCGGCAAGGCTGCCTCCATCTCTTCGTCTTGATCTTCTTGCCCTTCAGGGCACAACTTTAAATGGATAATATCAGGATGGTTCATCACTTGTAGTAGCGCAGCATATGCTGTAAGCAGATCCGCAGCTGCTTTGCCATCAGCGGGCTCACCGTAAAAGTTCAAAAAGTCGCAATACAGGCGATGCTGAATCGGCGACAATTTGCAGTACAAAATCCATTCTTTTTTGGGCGGCAATTGCATCTTGAGCAACGCTTTACCGCGACGAAGGACAACTTGAGTCAGCTTTTCAATCAATTCCTTTGAGCGTGCCACGTCACCTTCCATGATTGGTTTTTCATACCGCGCGCGGAACTCGTCGTACGTTCCTAAAAAGTTGTCGCACGCGAAATTAACCATGCACCAGTACTCTGATAGTGAGTTCTGCAATTTCATAACGTTTGCTATTGTCAGAAGCACATCACAATCATGACAATGTAGGACATATTCAACATACCTGCACAGGATACCCTGTCAGCACCAAACGGCGCTTGGAATGAATTTTACCCACGCTCTGGCACAAAAGTGACGTTGGGTCCTTCATGCGATGGCCTTCATCAAGAACGACAAGATCGGCACCAGGTTCGCACAAGAGCTTGAAAAAATCGCGAGACGACTTCTGCGATTTCGCACCGATAGAATGCGTGATCTCCATAGTCGCCGTGCTAACACGCGAACACACTTGAATGGCCGCATCTCGGTCGACTGAGGCTGCTACGGTTGGGTTCAACAAACTGCGGAACATTTCGTAGCCCATAAGCAATACGCCTCCTTCACGCTTCCAGCGCTGAAGCACGCGAATGCGCGTTTGCATATTGCCTGTCTTACCCGCGACGGAGTCGAAGGCAAACACGGGGCAGCGCGTCAGGCTATCAACGCTAAGCCATTTTTTGAACTCGGATTCCCAGTTCGGAATACAAATGGCTGGGCATAGTACAATGGTTGTCACTGGCGGCGCATCACTTCCATTGGAGCTCGCTAAATGGTCTATCATGAAGGAATAAATAACTGTAATCACTTGAAGGGTCTTGCCGAGACCCATGTAGTCGGCCAGGATGCAGCCGCGGTCTGCCATGAGATGATCGTAAAGAAACTGAACGCCGCGCACTTGATGCGGCTTCAGAAGTCGCTTGATCTCCTTTGCGATCCAAACATCACCCGTCACAGAAGCTTGTGCATCTTCCTCATCTTCACACGCTAACGGTCGCGAGTTAAGGCGCACACGGCCGAAGGCGTCTGTGACCTCATCAGTGTCTTCGTCGTCATCAATGTTGTCGGAGCCGCCAACATCTGACCCGAAGGGGCTCGTGGCTTCGACGCTCGTATTTTCCTCGTCCCCAAATGGCACGTCGTTGTCAGCGGGGCAAATGCATGGTAGGAACATACACATGCTGCATTGCGTCATGGCATTCGCCGCTGCAAGCGTTTGCAGCTTGGATTTTGGCGCCTGGGGTTGGAGTGATCCATGGGCACCTTCCATGGCCGATGCATCAGGGAAGTCGCCAGCTTCATCAGTGCTGCACACACAAATGCATGGTAGTAATCCGCACGTGCAGCCACCCATGATGTCTGCCGCTCTGGGTTGATGACTGCCTGCCGCTCTGGGTGGGTGGTCGATGATCTGGAGGATGGGTGTGCCTCCTCGAGTGGTACACTGCTTTTGTGGGTCAGCCTTCCTTGGTGTGGCGGGCTGTAACTTTTCCAAGTAATATACGGGAAGATATGGTTTACTTGTAACTTACGCGTAAAATATACCCTGCAATACTGAACCTAAAACAAAGGTGTAGGACCGCAAAATAGGCCACTTCCTAAAAACAAGCCTAAAACGGTTGTACTAAATAGGAAGCGCAGCCAACCAAGTTATATTAATAGTATCTGCATATTTAGTAGCTATGTAGTGACGTCCAGATTCGGCAAGGAACCCAACGAGGAAGAGCACGGCCCGGAAGAACACGAACTCACGCAGTCCAGCGACACGAGCCTTAGCGACAGATTCGTGTCCACGACGATCAGCAGAAAGCCACTCATCCCCGGCACCGAATTAGTACATTAACTTCAAGGCGAATCTAATAGAGTACATGAAAATCAAGGACACATGCAATTCCTGCAATACGCGAGTAGCCCTGAGGAATTAAACAACGTGAAAAAATATACCCCTCTCCAGCACATCCGAATAGTTCCAAAATCGACATGACTCACTAACGCGATACTCGACACATTTGATTGGTTGATACTTCTGTTCACAGTATTTAGCCAGCGCAATCCAATGAATTGACGACACCTGCGTTTGATGCGGATATAGGGGAAATATTTCGTATATTCCTTTCTCAAGAAACTTCTTGAGAAAGCGTCTCAACGATGAGGAGAGCGCCCAGGGGACGCGCAAGAAGTACCTCTTCAAATGTGACGCTACTTGAACGACACCTTATACCGGAAGACAAATTCCGATCACCCGCCGTAGGCGTGTGACATATCGACGCCAAGCTGTCCGCCGATATCGCCAAAAACAAGCCGAGATCAACGCTGCTGTAAATTTGACAGATATTATAACTACTGGAGTTTCTGCCATACCTGCAGGATCACTATGAAAATGAATCCTTACTCGCCCAGCCAAGTTTTTGACTGCATGCAAGACGCCCGCAGCAACGATGCGCACTCGCAATGATTGATGACTTTACGGAGCCAGAACGACATCAGCTTCCTCCAAGAAAAGAAGTTTGTGAGCACTGCCATGCACTCAAGCGGCCTGATGAGATGACCGGCTCCTGTTGCAGAGATGGAGGCATCGATTTGCCGTTGCCTCTTCACCCTCCCGAGATCATCAAGTATGAAGATAGGAATTTGACCTGAGAATCCAGGAATCTGGACTTGGATTCCGGCTGGAATCTGACCAGGGAATTCAGGAATCTGGCGAAGATCCCTGGAGTCTGAGAGATCTTTCAAGGAATCTTGTCGAACCAAGGGGCGCGTGAGGAGTTTCGTAACGGACGAGGGGAGTATGTTGGAGACCGGTATTTACCAGATGGTCAAAGCTTAATACTGACGAGGGACCGATAAACCGGTCATGTCACTCTTTTGGAGGTCACTATCAGCCAAAACCCGGTTTCAACCCTTGAACCGGGCCTTAACCGAGCCTGACGCGGGCCACGACGACACACTTCATGATTGGCTGAAACTTCCCCCAGTCATTTTACCACAATGCTGGAGGTGACTTTGTAAGAATTCAATGTACTCGCGTTGATGTTCAAGAGTGCCAAACAGATGTGTATGGGACGAAAGGATACTCACGCAACTTCGGCTTTCGACATTTAGAAACCCCGTGTATGTTCACACGAGCATGCGACGCAAATTCAAGCCGATGACTTCGGAGGTCGCAAAAATCACGACCGACGGTTGCCCGAATACAATTAGTCGATATGTCGTCCTTCACTTCAATGCCTAGGAAGGTGATCTTTAGCGCATCTACGAAACTCATCCGTTGTACGACCCCTCTTCAGTGTCCTCTCATTTACGTTCGCTGTGAACTAGGTTGGAGTCTGCATGCGACGTATCTGCCAGATGTCGTAAAGAACGGGAGATACAGAACCAGTTATGCCGAATTTGTAGCTCACTGGCTTTACTTCATGAGCGAAGACGAAAGTGAGGACCATTATTCACTTCTTTACCGTGCAGGAAGACTTCTTCAGTAAGTGTATGTGGACCAAGCTGCCAAGACCATTGAACAGCATCTTCAGTTTCATCGATTGAATCAATCTAAGATGAGAGGCATCCATCTCGCGGTTATCCCGAATATGGCTGGCGAAGTTGATTTGAGTCATGTTGGTACCCACATCATTGTGACTCCTTCATTCACTGGCGGCGAGCGGTATATGCGGAAACTGTATCACGACGTGATGACAATCATCCAATCCAATGAAAAAACGGACCCCTTTATTACAATCACATGCAATTCAGAATGAATTGAGACCAAGGCAAGTTTGCTCCCAGGGTAGATGCCTCAAGAGCACGTGGGCATTGTGGCTTTAGTTTTCCGCTTGAAACTGAAAGCCATCTTCAGTGATACCAAGTCTCGACATATCAGTTCCAGAAGCGTTGATTGCCCCACACTCATATGTTTATTATTCTGTGAGATGGTTTGAAGCCCACCACATCAACTGACTTGGACACGATCGTTTGTGCAGAGATTTCGGACCAATTGCGTATGCTACCGTTGAATATCGCTTGCAGTCGGACGCATATGTGTTTGAGTATACTATACAAACATCAAGCGTGATGTAGTCAGTCAAGATAATACCCAATAGATAATCTGAATCTCGAACATTTTTAATCAATCATGATAGCTCGTTTTGTAGCCATCCAAAATGCCGAGTTTCCGACGCGTCCACCAATATTCGGTCCGAAAAAGTCTGGCTGCAGAATGCCATACATCAAAGGTGAGAAGAATATAGTGCATTTTCGTACACAGCGGACAGCACAAGACCACGCCTCAGTATGGCAACCGAACATCTACCCAATCCCAGCACCCAGCGAGGGCGTGCCACCGCGTTCCGCTCGTTTGAACGCTTCCTATCAACAAACCACCTGACGCTCCAATCATTGATCGCTCTTGTGCGTGAAGACCACACTGGCCAAGTTTTCAGCGAGACGCTTAATCATTACGCTCTCTTCCTAGTCAAAAACGTCGGTCAGCGTGGAAGGCAGCTGTCCAAGAACACGGTCATGACGTATTACAGAGCTGCCAAGAACATGATGTTGGATGCAAACCCAGAGATCGAGGCAAAATACGCCAGAAAGTTCAAGCAGATAACTTCTATCATCGACAAGTGTTGTGGCAGCCGCCAGGAAGGTGCATCCGTGAAGTAAGCCCCTCCGTGTACCCGAATGAACTTAGAGTCAATTGTTGAGATTCTATACAAGACGGCTGCAAGTGAGATTGATTACAGCGATGCTGCACTTCTCTGCCTTATGTGGTACCTATTGAGGCGAAGCTCTGATTTGCGTTTGCTTGCAAAAGCGAACCTTTCCGCTAAACCCGACGGAGCTATTTCAATTCGATTTGGACGCGTCAAGACGAACCTGGACGAAGGGTTTAGGGTTTAGGGTTTAGGGTTTGTGGTTGTGGCACGAACGATGGTTAGGGTTTAGGGTTTAGGGTTTAGGGTTTAGGGTTTAGGGTTTAGGTTAGGGTTTAGGGTTTAGGGTTTAGGGTTTAGGGTTTAGGGTTTAGGGTTTAGGGTTTAGGGTTTAGGGTTTAGGGTTTAGGG
>JAADVQ010000555.1:0-12779 GCA_023335835.1 Elongisporangium senticosum
ACCTGCGCAGTCTGTCAGCTCGTCGGTCTAGCGATGCTCGTTCTTGGTCTTGACATATTCTGGCGAGTGCTCTGGCTCGTGTGCAATGTCCATAATAATAGCTGAATTCGCGCGTTTCGACTGGCCGCGTGGACTTCGACGATATGTTCGCACGATGAATGCGATGCAAGCTAGCACGATGATCGCGCCCACGACCGCGACACTAATAAGAGTCGTATCAAGGCTGGAGTCCGTTCCAGTGCTGACTGTTGAGTCGGGTGATTCCGCTGATAGCGACGTCGTTGTTGTCGATTCCACTTGGACGACCAACAGCCCCAAGCTCCCTGAACTGGCGGAGGAGGCTTCACTTGGAGTAGCACTCGGGCAGGGCGTAGACGGTTCCCAGCGTGGTCGCACGCGGAGCTTGTCTGTGGGCAGAGGTCGTCTTCGTCCTCCTTGCGAAGGCCGATGGCACGGCGGACGGCTAGCCGGAGGTTTTCCTGAACCATCACCGCTATGTGCGTCGTCGCTGTCTTCGTGATACGCCTCGTGGTCTAAGCGAAATAGAACAGTAAAGAGTGAGCGGATCATTCACTATCAGTATCGTCCACCCTGGCGCTACGTACGATCCATGACCAAGGGGAGCGTTGGTGGAGGCGTCATGAACGGAGCCATCGAGGGAGTCATCGTCGGTACTGCAGTCATCGTGCTTGGGGCTCATTCAAGCAGCGGCAGTTTTTGTTGTGAGCCGTGGCCACGCATCGCATCAAGAGAGCGCTGCCGAGAGCCGTTCTGCTGCTCCGGGCAACCCAATCAGGTTCCACCTGAGATTCACGGGCCTTTTGTGGCTCTTGACAGCCGTAGGATCAGCTGTCAGGATTTGCTACTGATGAGTGATCCTACTATGGCCACGTGCAGAGGAGGATCTGCTGCCCAGCGGGAAGCGCATGTCACACGCGCCTAAACCGGAAGCATAATCACAGGACGTTCGGTCCATTGTTGGTCATCCGTTCAGACCAAACGGCCAGCGCTGATAATACATGCATCAGGCTCTGGATGGGCATGGTCCTTCCCACTGCTTGAACTCTTTAGAGAAGCTTACTGACGCTCACGTGTAGCAGGTCGCGTACAGACAACGTGCTCGGCTGCACGAGCAGCGCTGTACTCTGCACGGTCTTGTCCTTCAGGATGTACACGTACACGTCCGTGAAGCACACGCCCGTGAGCTTGATGAGCCAGATCGTCACAAGGTCGCGTGTTCCCACCACGAATCGATCATTCGCGATGACAAACCCGCTGGAGAAGATGCCGTCGGCTGTCGCATACTTGACGCCCTGCTTGAAGACGTAGTTGTGGTAGTCAGACAGCAGCCCATAGTGATCCAGCAGCTGAGCACCCGTGGCCAGCTCAAAGATCGTGATCGTGCGGCGCTGGTTCATCAGATGTGCTTCGTCTTCGGACCGGTCGGCTGTTGAGCGCAGTACATGCAGCTTCTCTGGGTGATAATGACGATAGATCTTGCGAGCGATGCTGTAGAATAGCAAGCTTGATAGAAACACCGTGACGAGCATGCATGTAGAGCCCAGCACCAAGGCGATTGGACGGTTCGTGAGCTTGTGGATGCTCCAGCGCTTCACGGGAGATATGATCGACACGTCTTCGGCCTCATTGATTGCGAGGTTATAGTCCTCATCGGCGTATGAACTGACGTAGCCAGCGAGTGATGGAGCCCACTGCAGCAGTGCCACGCGGTACTCAAACGTCAGGTAAAATGTCAGCATACAGACGGCTGGATCCAACCGCTCCTTGACGATTAGACTGAGAATGCTCACGAGGCTGAGACAGAGGGCCATCAGATCGGCTCGAGCGATTGATACGTGAACATACATGGCCACGTCTTCGACTATCACGTTCCCGTCATAGATGGCGAGCTCCATTATCGTCCAGCCTTCTTCGAGTATCCACGAGATGAGCACAGTAGGTCCAAGAAGCGAGACTCGAACTGAAATGGAGAGGAATGCGTCACCGATCCACAACGCTCCCTTCCGGGCGTGGTTATAGCTCACAAGAACCAGCAGAAGCAGCTGGACGATGGTATCTGCAGACAGAAAGAAATGCACGGCATGCACCCAAGCGGACGCATTGCGGACTGTAGGCCGGCCGTTCCACCGCCAGTACTTGATCACGTCAAGAGGATCGTTCGGGAGCGCCCAGAGCAGGTTCTTAATGTTGCACTGATTGGTCTCGCTTACTCCGTAGAACCCAGTGCGACAAGCGGTTTGAATGTGCTTGTCGACTGAAGGGCCGCTGGAAATCCGCTTGAGCTGCCAAAAGCTGTCGGAAGTCGTGCTTTCGTATTGATAGACGTCGAATTCCAGAGCCTGGTACGGATATCCGACGGCGACGGCAAAGTAGTGCGTGAGGCTTGTTGCTTTCAGATCGCTGATCTGAACGAGCGTCGCCACTGCGGCAGCGCCTGTGATAGTCTGGCCAACGACCTTGTAGTCCTGCATCGACATGCTCACAATCAAGAGTGATACGTCACTCGCATTGGATACAGCTCGCACGAGGAAGAAGAACCGCACGGCTGTCGGATCGTCCTCGGTAATAGACGAGAATGAGCAATCCACAATGGGAAGAATGAGCTCACTCGTCTGGGCGTCGAGGAACGTGAAGTTGTGCGCTGTGTCTGACACCAATTCAGCAAAGACCTCTCGTTGGAATGTATCTCGATACGTGTCCGACACGTCAACGCTGGAGCATCCAGTGAACGAAGTCGTCGTATTCGTATTCAGATACAGCGTTCCACTGCGTGGTGTCGTATCGTTGCTCAACACGTTTGTGACAAGCGAGCTTTCGAAAATCGAAGCCGCCGAGCCAACATAGCACCCCATACCAAGCGACACTGATGGCAACTCACTCGGAACTTCAGCTGAAGGAATGGCGTATTCGAAATTGATCTCGTGTAAAATATCAACGCATGCCGATACGCCGATGTGCAAGTATAAGACGGCGGAAGCCAGCACAGCTGCGCGATGCATGAAATGCAACACTTGCCGCGGTGTCACGCTGTCGGATTTTTTGTGCGTTTCGATGGCAGTGACATGCCGGAAGGAGTTTTCTTGCCGCTTCAATTGATCAGAACGACGGATAACGCTTCGGGTTTGCACAGAATCATTTTGCGTGGAACCGGCGGCATCAATCTTGTTAGCTTCAGCTGCTATTGACACGGCGTTTGTCTGATCTGCAGCGTAGACCTTCAGCTTCAATGGAGGCAGCGCCATCCATGCTCAGCTGTATGCTTCTCGTGTGCGAGCTTTGGAACGGCCTTGACAATATTAATAGCTTTGGTCCAATTTCAGCCAAAATGGATTTTGTTTTGCTTCAATATGACCACAGCGCAAATTCTCTTTCGAACTTGACTCGTGAATAAAGATTCAATACGAGGCAGACCAAAGCTGGTCCGTCGATTTCAATAATCATCATTGGCAATCATGCCGTCGTCTCTTCACTGTAGTCAGCAAAAACAAACTTGTTTGCAGCACATTTACCAACTCGTCCACCACCTGCCAAACGAAAACCAATTGTCAGAAATGGCGTTTGTCATTTTCACTTTACTGGGCAATCGCATCAGGTCGCTTGGTGACGCTGTTGCGCAAGGACAGGCACATGGTCGTGAGCGATGAGAGGCTCTGCTGCCGGAATATAAAGCGAGCTGTGAGATCCGCAAGCGCCTGGTTTGGGAACACGGCGTCGATAACGGTTCTAGACCCCAACGGGCAGTCCTATTTGGCAATGTCAGCTTGTCAATACTCCCCAATCGCACAAGGCAGACCACAAACTCACGCACCTTGCATGTGATACTTCGAGGAACACTTGCATTGCCCATTGACGTCAAACAGCTTGAGCAGTATGTGTGTCCGCAGGGAGACAGGGTCATGGGGCTGATATACAGGCGCATGCATTGCAGACACGTAAACGAGCTTTCCGAAGCTGTTTCAGCCTCCACGAGCGAGCTTACAGTTTTCTCAAGAGCGTCTTGAGTCGAGCGTAGCATTTCGATTGCGCGAGGGTCCATTACACGTGACTTTAGCTCCACAATTTCCTGGCCATGCGCATGAGCCAGCGCACGTTCCGTGGCGAGATCCTTGCACAATCGCTCGAGCTTGAAGCTCAGCTCGTTGTTTTCATTCTGCAACAGCCGAACCTGGCTGTGGAAAGACTCGGTCTTGTACTTCTTCGTAACCACGCGCTCGTATTCGGCTTGAACATTCTGCAAATTTGCTCGCACATCATCGAATTCGGCAGTTAGCCGCTGAATTTCAGATTCCAATTGGACTTTCACGCTTGGATGGACTGAGTTGGACTCAGCCTGGACTTCGACCTCTTTCTCAACGATTTGTACGACGACCTTTTTAATGACCTGGGGCGGCATATCGCGTAATGCGGCGTTTGCAATCAGTAAATCCTCAATCGCTGCATTCTTCTCGTCTAGTGCGGCCGAACTCTGTCGCTTGAATTCGTCAAAGTCGGCGCGCTCACTCTCGATTTGGGCTATCATAGCATCAAACTGTTCCTGGATCGCGCGCTTTTCTTCATGCACGAGAATCAGAGCTTCTTGACTGGCAGCCTTTTGCCGTGCCAGTTGAAGCGCCTGCACCGTTTCGTCTTGCGAAAGCTGCCGTAAATTCTGAATCTCACTCTGCAGCTTCGCGTTGGCGTTCTCCAGCGTGTCAATGATAACCTGTAGATCCACCGTTTTCCGCATCATCATGTCAATCTCTTGCTCTTTCTTCTCCAAGGATGTCAATTGAATTTCAAGCAGCAGTTTGGCTGCTAGCTGCTGATTCTTTTCGTCCAGTTCACGCAGTCGCTCCGATAACTCTTCGTGCAACGCCAGAATCTCTTGGTCTTTGCGTTTGATATCTTGCTGCGAAGCCATGAGCTCCAGGTCCTTGGCTAGCAATTGCTGCTGCTTTTCGGCAAGTTCCTGTTGGACGCCCAACAGCTGCATATCTCTCTGTGTAAGCTTCTCAAGATTCAGTGTTGCTTGAGCATCCAATCCTTCTTTGATCTATGAAATCAAATGTATCGTAAGTAGAGAAGCAATACTACCCGCAATGATGCGTACAAGACACTTACGAGCAATAGCTGGTTTGTCATCTGTTCTTGCTGATGCATACGAGCTTCCGCGACCGCGCAAGCTTCCCGAGCGGCCTTTAGCGCATCTTCCCCAGCATGTTTCTCCAGCTCTAGATGACGAATCGTGCTCTTCAAAGCGTCCACATTGTCTCCGGCGAGATCACTCTGCTGCACGCGGTGCTGAAAGTCCAAGAGTTTGTTCACCAGCGCTTCTTTTTCATTGTTTGTGGCCACGCGCAGCTTTTCTAGCTCGTCCTTGGTGTTTCGCTCGCGCATTCGAGTGGCCTCGAGATCGATTTGACTGCGATCCAGCTTTTTCACCACTTGATTGAGCTGGTCTTCATTGGTGTGCAGCTGATGCACAGTCGTGCGCAGGCCAACGATCAAAGACGATTGCGATGCGACAGTGCAGCTCAAGCTGTCGACCTGAGTTGCTAGACCCACGTTCTCCTGTCTAAGCGAAGAGATGAGCGTATCCGCATTGGCTTCTGTCTTCTCCAGCTGCTGGATCTTGAGCAGGAGCTTCTTGTTGTTTTCCATCAGGTCCTTGCAGCGATTTTCCAGCGAGAGCACCTACATAACCAAATATAAAGGCTCAGAACCAGGCACCTGAGCTACTCGGCTACTGCTAGCCCAGACCTTGCGCTGGTACGAGATCTCCATCTGCGTCTGCTGCTGTAAGACTGCCGGTGTGTGGATCCCTGGGAGGTACGTGCTCGTGTATTCAACGGGGTCCTTTTGCTTCCGGTTTATCACAGTGATCTTCTCGTTCTTGATCTTCTCCTCGTTGTAGAGCTCTGTCATGTGCACAGACGCCACACCTCAGCGCCAATAATTACGAAAGAGCAGCAGCAGTAGCACTGGGTTTCTTTTATACCTTGAGCCTTTGCCAGGTCAGCTGCCAGCGTCTCGAGCTGCATCTTCATGCTCTCGTTCAGAGCCTTCTCGCGCTTCATGAGCGCATTCATCGCCGTCAGGTTCTGCTGCAGCGCCGTCGTCTTCTCCTCGTGCTCAAATGGCTGCGATTGGTCATGACGCTGGGTCTGCAAGAGCTCACTGATCCGACTTCTGCGAGGCGCCGATGCCGTCGATACAGCTGGTCCAGTCTCTGAAACTGGTCTACTGGGTCGCGCTGTAGCTACCAGTTTGCTGGCTGCGCTGGCATCCTCCGTAGTCTCGACGTTTCTATCGCTTGGCTCTCGTACGATTGACAGTCTCTTGCTCTCCGATGCGCTTTGGTTGGTGGGCATTGGCACATCGCTGCTGCTGTTCTCTGTATTGGCTTTGCTCAGGTCCCAGGGCACAGAAGACCGTCGCCTCACAGGCCTCGTGGCCGTCGTGTTTTCTTGTCGTGGCGTTGGTGGTTGCTGCATCGTGCTCATTCTCCCAGTAGCTCAGCGCATCGGCCAGGCATCTGCATCCCTTGAAGAGCCTCGGGAGGTTACACCGTAACCAGACTATCTCTTGAACAGAGGGCCAATGGTAGTTGTAGTGACCTGCTCAAACAACCGGAGTCGGGGTCGAGTCGACTTGGTCGACTTGTCGCAAGGCGTAATCGCTTTTAGCAGGTTCACTTCAGTTCAATCAAGAAGGAGGAAGATGGCGACGACCTCCACGGCGCTCGTGGTGGCGGAGGCCAAGCCGCCTGCAGAGGACGAGGTGGAGCTGCCTGTGGACCTGACGCAGATCCCCATGATTCCCATGTCCAAGTCGCTGCTGCTCATCACCAACTTCGTGGCCAACACGACACGCTTCATGAACCACTTTGCGCACGAGTGCGAGGAGCGCATCACGACCGTGTCCACGAACCTCACGCGCGTGGAGATCCTGCTGGCGATCCTCGAGGCCAAGCTCAACAGCATCCCCGATCTCACGGTCTCGGAGGCGGCCATGGCGCAGGTCAACAACGGCGGGGTCGCTGCCAGCAACAACGATCCAGTGCTCAACATTGACAGCCAGGATCTACCCGATGCTGGTGGCAGCAGCGCCAACATTGTGCCTCCACCTCCACCGCCACCGTCTGCGCAAGATGACATGGTCGGAAGCATGATGCCGCCTCCGCCGCCACCACCTCCGCCGATGAATGGGGACTCCAACTCGAGCGCGCTTGTGGTGGCGCCTGAGAGCGGATTGGGTCCGGAAGGCGACGTTCCAGAGCCAGCAGAGGCCCCAACAGCGTTCTTGAAGCTCAAAGATGACCCCATATACGCCAAGTACCACACTATCCTGTGCCCTCGTTTGCCGCGAAAGCCTGGATCTGATGAGCTGCTTACTGTAGATACTTCACCATGCGGCGCCTGGGCATGCCAGATCAGATCATTGAGCACAAGCTGCTCATGGATGGCGTGGATCCAAGCATCTTGAGGTGCGCAACTGCTGTCTGACCAAGTATCATTGTGACCTTGTGGTTGACCCTGTTGGATTTATCATCGCAGCATGGATCCCGAAGGCCCCTCGCCATCTGGTGGCGCTCCGATTGCAGCATCTTCCGAGCCCTCGGGACCGCTGCTCCCACTGCCGCCACCGCCGATTCCGTCGTCAGCATTGCCTCCGCCTCCACCGTCAATAGCCGCAAAGTCCGAATCAAATGCTCCCACTTCAGGAAACATCGGCATGCCGTTCCCACCTCCAACGAATCTCATTGCGTCGCCAACGGTCAACAAATCGCTTTCTACCTACGTAAGGATATGCATGCGCAACCGACTGACTCTCTCTATGGACCACGCAGTCGTCGACAAGCTCGCGTGAAGGTGGTCCCAACTCTTTGTTTGGGGATCTTCCTCCGCCGCCGCCAGGTCCTCCGACTCGGCCGCCACTGCCGCCCGAGTCCGAGTTCGATAGCTCCAGTGACGAAGAGGGAGAGCCTGCGGCTGGCGGAAATTTCCTCAAGCTGAAGGACGATCCGGAATATGCAAAGTAAGCTGTGAAAGCACAAGTGAGCCATGGAGGGGACTCTGACTGTTGATTGTTCATGCAGATACTTTACAATGAGGAAACTGGGAATGCCGGATGGCGTGATTGCGCATAAGCTCAAGATGGACGGCATTGAACTCGACATTCTTAGGTGCAAATCGTCTTGGTTTCGTCATCATATAGTTACGCTGCTGACCTTGTTTTAACGTATCCTAGTATGGACCCAGAAGGCCCCTCTCCAAATGCGGGGCCCATGCAAGCAGACGCCGCCCCACAAGCACTTCCGCCTCCTCCTGGCCCTCCGTTGCCTCCCGCAGGCAGACCAGGTCTTCCTCCCCCACCGATTCCGCGTTACGATGATGATGACGATTTCGATTCTGATTAAGAGATCGAAACACACAAGATGACCGTACACATCACATCTCTTTGCTTGCGCTGGCCAGTCGATTGGTCAATCTTGTTGCTATGTAGATCATTGCTTTTGGAAAATGCGCGATAGTCGCCCGACCCACTCGATCTGGTACGGTTATCGTTGTATCTTTATCTGGCTGGCTGCTTACGCGTTGGCTCGCTACGTGAAGGCGATATGAAGGCAACACAGTCTTCAGCCTGAGTTTGCCGGGTGAAAAACTCGGTCGAGTAGTTTTTAGATGATGGTGGACAGAAATAGCTGTCTGTAGGTTGGAAAAAAATTATCCACGTTGGGTTCACGCAGTTCAAGCTCCTTTGCGTCAAAGTGGGCAGAGCACACACTGGCAGCAGCATGAAGCTAGGACGCAGAACCATCCAGTCCCGTTGATCCGCATCTCCTGCTCAAGAAGCCCTACAATTACCAACCAGCAGTTTGCCTGAGCTCGTGTCAAATCCATGGACGAAAGAGACAGCGTCGCTGCCATTGGGCCAACATTGAGCGAGACACTCAGACCTCTTGCGGTGCGGAAACTTGAGGCAACCCCGCGGCACGACTCTCTCGTGAATGAGATTGTTCGAATGGATACAGGACTGAGCAATAGTTCGGGTGGCCCAAGGTTACCTGTAGCTAATGGCTCACATTCATCTGTATCTGGGGGCTTTAACGCGCTTCGGTCAATGTTTGACACTGCCAAAGTTGCGCCCGCACGAAGTGGCGATTCCCTCGAAGGAAGTTTTGCAAAAGCGACGATAAAGACTCCTCAACGCGGCAATGATTCACGCAACAGCAGTTTTGCCAGAGTGCACGGCAAGTCCACGCCCGAAGGAGACGTACAGACATCTCATACAATACCAACGGCAATACGACGACCTCAGCTGAGGCGGCGTGGGAGTACCATGAACTCATTGCTGGAGAGACATCGAAGTAGTGCCCAGTCGTCAATTTCAGTCGGAGTCAACACTTTTGCACTGGCAGTATCCAAGATTATGGATACTATGCACAGTGACTCGACAAACGAGCGTCGGCAAGCCAAAGTAGCTGAGTTGTTGGACAAAGAAGTCATGGTGCTCAATGCGGCTCAACTGGCGCATATCCAGAAGCGAAGAGCCAATCCATTCACAATTTCAATCAATTCCAGCTTCCGGCGTTGGTGGGACCTCGTGATCACTCTTAGTGTCGCTTATGTCATTGTAGCGACCCCAATCAAGGTCGGCTTTGAAGTCCACTCTTCAGGTGCTATCTATGGCCTGGACGCAGTTGTTGATGTTATTTACCTCCTTGATTTATGCCTCAATTTTTTCACAAGCTACGAAGATGACGTCACAGGGGAAGAGATCAAGGACTTCGTCAAGATACGCAAGCATTACCTGACTGGCTGGCTGGCAATCGATTGTTTGAGTAGTTTCCCGTCTTCAATCATCGGGATTCGCAGCACGTTTCTCACACTCACCCAAGTGCTCAAGGTGACGCGGGTGGCGAAAGCGACCGACTCGGGGCTATCCAAGGCAATCTACAGCCGTGTGAATCGGTCCATGAACCCATCGGTGATGCGTATGCTGGAATTGACGATGATCTTCTGCGTCTCCCAGCATTTCATCGCATGCTCGTATTACTTCATCAGTTTGAACCAAAGTGTGCGAACGACTTGGGGCCCGACCGACGAAATACGCGACAGCTCACTTGGTCAGCAGTACATTGATACGATGTATTTCGCCATCATGGTCACCACAGCCAACGATGTGGCCCCGACAACATCGACCGAGAAGCTGTTCACGTCAGTGATGCTGTTCATCGGTATCGTGATCAACGCCAGTATCATTGGTAGCGCCGCGAATCTGCTCTCGAATCTGGACAAGGCAGAAATCGCACGCAAGAACCAAATGGACACCATCAACGACTACCTGCGATTCAAGAAAGTGCCTCTGGATCTGCAGAACAAGATTCGACGCTACTACGATTACGCGCTCAACACGCGACTGCGGGATCCGACAGAGAGTATGTTTGCAGATCTACCAGATCGACTGAAGCTATCGCTGAAACTGAATCTATACAGCGAGTTCATTCACAAAGTGCCGCTGTTCAAAGTCTGCTCGCACACGGGCGTCATCGCGATAGTGCAGTGCCTCAAGTTTGTCGTGGCCATGCCAGGCGAGATCATCATATGCCAAGGCGAATTCGTGAGTTTTTCCTAAGTTTTACCTTGCTTTTTGGCCTCGCAAGTTGTGATCTCACTATGTACTTTGTCTGTATGATAGGCCTACGAATTTTACCTCATCAAGAGCGGCCAGGTCTCGCTGTGTGTGCTTTCTGACTTGCTTGAAATGATCCCTTTGGGCAACCTCGGCGAAGGTTCGTTCTTTGGCGAGGCATCGTTGCTCACAGGCGAAGCCCAACGCGCCGACGTGCGCGCCGAAGTCATGTCCGAACTGGCGTACTTGACAAAGGACGATTTCATGGCGATCGTGGACAAATTCCCCACATTCCACATGGCAGTCAAGCGGATCAGCGAATCGCGCATGCAGACAGCGCAAAACGTACAAAAGATGTCGAAAATGAATCGTAAAGAAACCCAAGCGAGAATCGACGTACGGTGGCAGCCGGCGTGCAAGCCCAGCTTTGGGATTGCGTTCAAGAGACATAAGCGGCTTCACTCCAATGGCCAGATTTTCTCCTTCCGAGGATCGGCTTCTCGTAACAAAAAGCTGCCCATGTTCAACGAGCGATATCTTGAGAGGCTCTCGCTTGCACAGGCGCACCAGCTGACCGAGATTCGGCAAATCAAGGACATGGCGTTCGAGGGAGGCCATGAAGACACCACCGTCTGGGACTGATCAATCATTCTGTGAACTTGCGTTTTCCGCCAAACACCGGAATACTTGTGCTGGTAAGACCGCTTTTGACTATCGAGGCACGCCGCCAGCCAGGAATATGACGATACAATATGGACGCCCACATGATGCGGCCGGCCAGTGTCTGTACTAGAAGAGCGCAAAGCTTAAACGGTGTTTCAGTCAGACATCCTCGTGAGAGGGCAACCCCATAGAGTTAGAAACTAGAACTTCAAAAAGCCATGTTTTTCATACACCACCGACGACACTGTTTCTTCAAGAGAAAGGATTATCTATGAATGCGCAGCAGTACGACTAGCTCTGCAGCACGCCCTGCATCTGCAGCAACTTCTTGTAGATCATGGCGAACAGCGCCACTGCCAGGGCGATGGTGAGGTAGTGCAGCATGGAGTCCACAATGGTTGGCTCAGACACTGACGTGACTTGCGGAGTTCCAGCATCAATGACCTCGAACTCGCCTTCGGTGGCTAGCGTTGGCGCTGGAGTCTCAACTTGAGGCGTCTGGGTTTCCATCACAGGGACTTCTGATACCACAGAGGCCGGTGCCTGTTGCTCCTCGGTCGGTGCAAGATAACTTTTGGAACTCGTGACAGTATCATCTTGCTTGCTCTCTTCAGCCTCGCCGGTGGACGGCGCTGCCGCTGTCTGCTCCGTTGATGGGGTTGTGGTCTTTTCCAAGCTGTGCACGTGCAGCTGAGCGATCTGCGCTGCGTATTTGGACGGCTTTGTCTCTTTTGGCTCACCGTCCGCTTCCTCCAGTTCCGGCAGTAGGTCGACAATGCGACCACAAGTCTCGCATTTGAACTCGACAGACTGAGTAGCACCGTATGGTGAATTAGAGGCTAATAAAACACATAGCAGTAAGGGAAAAGAGCACTGTACCTGCTTGGCCAGTCGTCGCCGCTCTTCGGCCGGGAAGTCCAGCGCTCCGATGGCTCCTTCGCCCTTGGTCGGCATGAAACTGATGAGCGCCTCCAGAATCAATCGGACTGCAACGATTACAGAGTGAGTCTGTCATCCAACAGGCACGAGCGTTGAAGGTCGAAGCCGTACCGCCCCACGCCGGCTGCCACTCCTCTGGATGATGCGCCGAGATACTCAGACAGATCTTCTTCTTCACCTCAAAGCGGCCGTTGGGCTTGTGCATGTGATAGAAATCTCTCATTAAGACGATCTATCCATTGCTAGTAGAGCAGGTCGCGTCCTACCGTGAGCAGCATGATGTTCGGGGGCTTGAACGGGTAGTCCGCCGGCAGCAGGATGCGCCCGTGGTAGATGCCGTCTTCAAACTCTGTGTCACGAGGCCCACGCAGCGTGAAGTGCCAGTCAAACATGTTGGTCTAACAAAGCAACCCACTAGTTCATCAGTTCATGCTTCTCTGGATCCTGATCGCAGTCCAGAAGCATGCACCTCGAGCGGCGCTGCTGCGTATTGGTCGCTCGGGTTGGTCATCATCTCGCGCACATCCTAGACAACAAGCCAC
>JAADVQ010000556.1:0-12774 GCA_023335835.1 Elongisporangium senticosum
CCGTTCACGCGGCTCAGCACCAGCTCCTGCGCCATCCCCAGCACAGCGGATCCACATTTCAAATTAAGTCGCGCGTAGCAGGGCTACTGCAGTGGTTCGTTCAAGTACGATTGTCAGCACTACTGCCAGTGTCTGATACTGGTAATTTTCCTGATCCGCAGAAGCAACTGGGCATAAATTACGGTTAGTTTACTCCTTCGCGTCGGCCATTATGACACGCACGTCGTCGTCGGATCGATCGCGGGAGGAGGCATCGAGGGCTGAGACGATTGGCGCAGCCATGCTCCGCAGCGGGACGCGCCACAGGAACGCGCACACGGCGCGCTTCAACCTGCTGCTGCTGGAGGACGGAGAATACTTTCTGGATGTAGGTGGCGGCAATAACAACAGCGGCAATAGATCCGAGCAGGTAGTATGATTTATGTCTGGTCCTTCCTGTAGGACTACAGTGTGCATCGGTTCCTGGAGCCTGCAGCCAATGGCCATCGGTAAGGTCTGCTTGAATGCAACCGTTTCATGGTCTTGTCGTATTGATGTGGCCAATGCAGAGTGCAAGGACGGCTGAAGGTGTGCACCCGCGGGTTCTTCTTCGTGCCGCAGGATTTGATGCTGCCCATTCTGCGGTTCCCGTTCCGCGCGATGCTATCGGAGCCATTTGAGGAGTGCTTTGCCCACGCAGATCCATGGCACGCTGCCGCATCTTCGTCTTCTCGACTCTCGGGCCGCCGAAGCAAAGCGCTGTCGTATCTGACGTTCCAGACGAAGCTCGTGATCGAGATGAAGGAACGGGGGGTAGACCATCCGTACGTCTATCACGCGACCGAAGACCCAGCCAGCCAGACTCCGATCAAGTACATATTCACGCTGCAGTACTCGTCGCTGGGGTCCTTTCTCAAGAGTATCCACGTGATATACGAAGTCGCGAACCTCCCGAGACGTTGTCTGAGCAAGATTGATGAGGAGAAATTGCTGGCGACGGTGCTCATTCCACGGCTTGTGACTGAATTCGACCCTAGTCTGCTCGTGGACTTTCGTGAACGGCTGCTGCTGCCAATAGCACAGACAACGCATCGAATAGAACCTCTGCTCAAGTATCCTGGTGCTCTCATGCTCACAGACCAACGGTACGGGAAGCCATGCTGCCTTCCATTTGACTCTTGAAATTTCACCAATCCAATTGCTGGTGCTTTCCAGGCTTTACTTCCAGCCAGCGCATCTGAATAACGTGCTGGATCCGGTGCTGAACTGGGAGTACATGTCCATCGCCCATCTGAACAAGCGCCGCTATTTATTACGACAAACCGGTCTAGAGATTAGTCTCAAGACCGACAACGAGAGCGTTTTCTTCTCGTTCGAGTCACGCAAAGCCCGTGACGATATTTATGATCTACTCGTGGATCAGCCGGAACTCATGCGCTGCCAGCGGTCCGATTTGACCGCCATGATGCGCAAATGGCAGGCACGCCAAGTGTCCAACTACGAGTACCTGTTGTTCTTGAACAACGCAGCTGGGCGGACGAGGAACGATTTGACGCAGTACCCAGTGTTTCCGTGGATACTGCAAGACTATACCAGCGCAGAATTGGACTTGGACGATCGGTCCGCCTACCGCGATCTCTCCAAGCCGATCGGAGCGATCAATGATGACCGCCTCGAGTACTTCAAGATGCGGTACGAGTCCATGCCTCGAGGCGAGGAAGCCGAAGGCATGCCACCTCCCTTTCTCTACGGCACGCATTATTCGACGCCAGGATATGTGCTCTACTATCTGGTTCGCATGGCACCGCAGTATATGCTGTGCCTTCAAAGCGGCAAGTTTGACGAGCCGGATCGCCTCTTTCGAAGCATTCAAGGCACGTGGGAAGGCTGCCGCACGAATCACACGGACCTGAAGGAACTCATTCCAGAGTTCTTCGATACGAAAGTTTCAGCAGACGAATGGCTCACAAATGGCAAGCATCTGGATCTCGGGACAACGCAGAATCTTACGCGGGTGGGGGACGTGGAGTTGCCACCCTGGGCGCATGGGGATCCAATCGAGTTCGTTCGTAAGAACCGAGACGCACTCGAGAGCGAGTACGTGTCGGAACACTTACACCACTGGATCGATCTCATCTTTGGATACCAGCAGCAGGGGGAGGAAGCTGTGCTCGCGGATAACCGTACGTTGTGTGTGCTTCAAGTGGCTTGATACGTGCAGACACTAATACCCCCGTGTCTGGTGCAGTGTTTTACTATTTATCATATGAGGGAGCGGTGGATCTGGACCTTGTGCTTGATCCAATCGAGCGTTGCTCGTTCGAGTCCCAGATCCAAGAGTTTGGGCAGACGCCAAAGCTGCTCTTCTCGACTCCGCACCCGTCACGAAATGAATCCGACGCCAAAAGCATTCAGATCGCCACTCCAGATCTGCTTCCGTCCCCACGGATACGGCAACGACGCGTCACGCGTCGACTGACGTACCCACTCGCCAACAACAGTCGACTACTTGGACGGAATGCGATTGAGATGCATGGACATGTCTGGGACGGGAACGACCCCAATGCAATGCACTCGAAACACCATTTGTCGACACTGCTGTTCATGTGCTTCCAGGCCTCGTGGCAGGCGATCCCTCGAGCGATCGGAGGTGTATCATCGCTGTTCTGCCCTTCCGAAGGATCGGGGAAGCCACGCAAACAGTGGTATTGGGACTTGAAGCTCAAGCGTTCGCGCCGTGGAGTCCAGTCACATCGCTGGAAAGAATCGCTGTCGCATCCACTGCACTCGGGCGAGATCACGTCCACCGTACTATCACACGATGGGCGGTTCTTGTTCACGACCTGCAAGGACAGCTCGCTCAAGATCTCCTCGATCGAAGACGGCAGCGTGCGGCGGCATCTCTCCTGCGAGCTTGCGCTTTCCTGCTGCGATATCTCGCCCGACGAGAGCTTGATCTTCCTCGGCTGCTGGGACAACCGCGTGTACATGCACTCGATCGAGACCGGCCAGCCGCTGGACAAAGTCTTCGCGCACTCGGACGGCATCTCTGCGATCTGCGTCTTGAAGAACCGTTTTCTGACCAGCTCATGGGATTCCACTGTCAAGCTCTGGCGGTACACGGCCAACTTCATCGTGTCGTCTCCTGTCCGCACATTTCTCGAGTGCGACGAGGGCATCCTGTGTCTGGATGCGAGTGCCAACGGAGCGTTTGGTGCCGGCGGGGCCCGAAATGGGCACGTGTATTTATTCGACTTGCATCTTGCGATCGTGCATGCCGACGTGCTCGTGAGTCCCACGCGGTGCGGAGACGTGTCGTCCGTCAGCTTTGCAGCCGACAGTCGGTCGTTCATCTGCATGACGCTGGAGAACGAGATCATGCAGTTCAATCTGAACGGCGAACTGCTCTTCGCCTTCGACACGCAGACGCCGGGGCAAGTGCGGTGCGTACAGCAAACTCTCTCATCCATTGGTATGATGTCTCCGATCTAAGTTTGCTCGATACCTTTGTAGGTGCTTTGAGAGCGATGGTGAGTACGCTGTCGGCGGCAGCACCACAGGTGCCATTTACTTCTGGAAGCTGCACAGCCAGCGAGGTCATGAGCTTGTCTATGAAATCCCCAAGGCCCACGACACGATCGTGTGCGCTCTGGCCGTGAGCGCGAGCGGATCCACACTCATCTCGGGCGCCATGGACGGCTCGCTCCACGTGTGGAAACTGCAGCCAGTGCGTGCGAAGCGGTCTCCACCACTGCTCCTGCTGATGCTCCAGCCTCTTCCACACGCGCCTCTGCCCTCTGCCATCCAGGAGCAGGCGCCGTGGTCGCCACAGTCGCCGGCGCTTGAGCTCCCGGGATATGGCTCCATTCCCACCCCCAACGCTCCCGAACCGTTATGGTGGGGGCGTTAGATACAGCTGATATGTTACGATGTACACGTTCAATAAACCGCCACGGATAGGTGGAAACGAGGGATCTGAATTTCAGCGAATCAGATCGCGCTCATTTTGGATTTACCCCCACGGGTGGAAGGGCGAGAGAGCAACATGGAGGACTCGCTGTACGATGAGTTCGGCAACTACATCGGTCCGGAGCTGCGCAGCAGCGACGAGGAGGACTCGCACAGTGAGGCGTCCGACTCGGACCGCGGCCAGAGCGACGACGAGCAGGTGCGCGAAAACGGCAGCGAGAGCGGCTCTGGAGTGATGGCGACAGGCGGTCTAATCAATGGGTTGCTTTGGTTCATAGGAGGACGGTAATGCGATGCGGGAACAAGCTTCCGTAGGGATCCGCTTGCTGATGAGATACTGATAGAACGACCTGTTCTCTGTGCTTTTGCTCGTGTGCTTTGCTGTAGATGATGACACTGCCAACTCGCCCGCGCGGGGTGTGGACGCCATGGTGATCCACTCGTCGCACTTGGAGGACGAGAGCGCCATCGTGCTGCACGAGGACAAGAAGTACTACCCGGATGCGCACGAAGTCTACGGTGATGCGGAAACGCTCGTGATGGAGGAAGACGCGCAGACGATCGAGACGCCGATCATCGAGCCCGTCAAAGTCAAGTCGTTCTCGTTGCTGGAGAAGGAAATCCCAAAGACCACGGTTGGTTGTTCACTTGGTCCACTAGGCACATGCGGGTTAACTATGAAGCTCACTAGGTGTGCTGCATGTTTAGTACTCGACGGAGTTCATGACCTCGCTGATGGATCATCCACAGCTGATCCGCCATGTCGCGATCATTGGCGATCTGCACCACGGCAAGACGCTGTTCACGGACCTGCTGGTGCAGCAGACGCATCTGGACAAGTGGGATCCGACCAAGGAGCGCAAATACACAGATACGCGCAAGGACGAGCAGGAGCGCAAGCTGAGTATCAAGAGCACGCCCGTGTCGCTCGTGCTGCCGTCGTCCAGAGGCAAGCATTACCTGGTCAATCTCATCGACTGCCCGGGTCATGTGAACTTTTCCGATGAATCCACTGCCGCTCTGCAGGTCGCTGATGGTGCAGTTCTGGTCGTGGACGCCATTGAAGGCGTGATGATGAATGTGAGTGGGTTGTGCGCAACAGGCTTTGAGCGTGAACTGACGTTGGTCTACGGTTGCTTTACATTATTAGACCGAGCGACTAATCAAGGCTGCGCTCCGAGCAAACGTGGGCCTTACGCTTGTGATCAACAAGGTCGACCGATTGATCATTGAGCTCAAGCTGCCTCCTGTCGATGCCTACTTCAAGTTGCTTCACACGATTGAAGAAGTGAATGCGATCGTGGACGCGAACACCCCGGCAGGTCGTGAAGCGCAGCGCCTTTCGCCTGAATTGGGAAATGTCTGCTTTGCGTCTGGTCAGCACGGATGGATCTTCACACTGGAGTCCTTTGCGCAGCTGTACGCCGAGACGCACCCAGGCATTGTGGCTTCCGAACTTGCCTCGCGATTATGGGGGGATAAATACTACAGCCCGCAAACCAGAACATTCAAGAAGAAAGTGGTAAGTGTTGTGCGAGCGATCTATCGATGGATTTAGAAGTTCACCCGACTAATTGGTTCTTGTTTGTAGCCTTATGAAAATGCACCGCGCTCGTTTGTGCTCTTCATCTTGGAACCCTTGTACAAAATCTACTCAAAGGTTTTAAGCGAAGACTCACATCAACTTGCGAACTCTCTGCGATCGATGGGTCTTCGTCTACGAAAGGAAGAGTTGAACCTGAATCCTCGACCGCTACTGAAGTTGGTCATGCCTCAATTTGTCGGCAATGTGGTTACTGGTTTCGTTGATATGGTCGTGCGCCATGTCCCTTCTCCCTTGGAAACAACCAAGACAAAGCTCGACGGATTATACACAGGAAGCCATGCCAAGGATCTGAAGGTGGTACAGGGCATCCTGCGGTGCGACCCTCGAGCACCGCTGATGATCAACATCGTCAAGTTGTACTCGTCTCCGGACGGAACAACTTTTAGTGCATTTGGACGAGTCTATTCGGGTGAAGTGCGCCAACAACAGGATGTGAAGGTGCTTGGCGAAGCCTACAGCGCGGAAGATGACGAAGACATGAGCTCCAGAACTGTGGAAGGCGTTTGCATCGGCCAAGGCAGATACAAGATTGAAGTCAACCGTGTGCCTGCTGGTAATTGGGTGCTTCTTGAGGGACTTGATGCTTCTATCACGAAGAGCGCAACTGTTACGGATGCCGACGATGATCTCCTGCAGGACGAAGAAATTGGAATTTTCCAGCCGATTCACAAATCATTTAGCACGAGTTCTGTTGTAAAATTGGCTGTCGAGCCATTGAACCCTGCGGAACTGCCGAAAATGCTGGAGGGCCTGCGAAAGATTAGCAAAAGCTACCCATTGGTTCGTACAAAGGTTGAGGAAAGCGGTGAACACGTCATCTTGTGCACGGGCGAGCTGGCTGCCGATTGCATCCTGCACGACCTGCGTCGTATGTACTCGGAAATTGAAATCAAGGTCGCTGATCCAGTGGTTGCGTTTTGCGAGACTGTTGCTGAGACTTCTTCCGTCCAGTAAGTACTGGTGCAAATGATATTTATTTGCAGGCAATGATGCTGACTGCGCATTGTTCTGTCTGCCAATCCAGGTGCTTTGCGGAGACGCCGAACAGAAAGAACAAACTGACCATGATTTCGGAACCATTGGACAATGGCCTTGCGCAAGATATCGAGGCCGGCACGATCAAACTCGATGTAAGATCGTGATGCGGTGATCCTTGTTTGATTACTTTCTCACTCGAATAATATTCTTTGTGAATAGATGGGCACGCAAGAGGTCGCCAGCTTTTTCCAGACCAAATACAAGTGGGACGTGTTGGCTGCACGCTCTGTGTGGGCATTTGGCCCCGATAACAATGGCCCCAACGTTCTTCTTGACGATACTCTGTCAACAGAAGTAGACAAGAAGGCGCTCAGAACGATCAAGGACAGCATCGTTCAGGGGTTCCAGTGGAGCTGTCGCGAAGGTCCGCTTTGCGACGAGCCCATCCGCAACACTAAGTTCAAAATCCTTGACGCCTCCATCGGTAATGACCCAATTCATCGTGGTGGCGGCCAGATCATCCCCACGGCTCGTCGCGTGGCTTATTCAGCGTTCCTGACAGCCACGCCGCGTATTCTCGAGCCCATGTACGCGCTAGAAATCCAATGCCCTGCCGATATCGTGTCGTCGCTGTACCAGGTCCTGAGTCGACGTCGTGGTCACATTACTCACGACGCGCCCAAGGCCGGATCTCCCTTGTACTCGGTGCGAGGTTTCGTGCCTGTGATCGAGTCGTTTGGCCTCGAGACCGATCTGCGCGTGTTCACGCAGGGTCAGGCGTTCATGACGCAGGTGTTTGACCACTGGGCCGTCGTCCCCGGCGATCCACTCGACACGAGTGTCGTGCTGCGGCCGCTGGAGCCGGCTCCGGTGCAGGACCTGGCGCGGGAGTTCATGATCAAGACCCGTCGTCGCAAGGGCCTGAGCGAAGACGTGAACGTGAGCAAGTACTTCGACGAGCCCATGCTCAAAGAGCTGGCCAAGCACGAGATCGAGCTGCAGCATTTGATTTAGATACCAGAGACTTGAGAGAAGAGAGAGAATCAGACACAGACTTCAGTAACAACTCCTGTTCTCTCTCTCCATTGGCCAGTTGGTACAGTATCAGGCTTTACAGGCAGGCAGCATGCAGCTGAACGCGGCAGCTCGCGCCAACTTTGCGTCAAATGCGTCTGGGTACTCACTCTATGAGCTCATTGCGCCGTTCTGCAGCACAACTCCAGGCCGCAGACGCTTGCAAGAGGTACCAGGAGCGAACCGAGAGAAAGAGGGTGATACTAATCCATTTGTGCAGTGGCTAGAAAGCGCCTGTGTGGATGTGGCGACGCTGCAGAAGCGCCACGACGTGGTCGCGCAACTGGTGACGCACATGGCGGCGCATGTGGAGAGCAACAGCAGCATGGAGCTGGCTGCGGCCGCGCAGGCGCTCAGCCACTTCCAGACGCACCAGAGCACTCTCCATGCGCTCCTTACACGTTCAAGAAGCGGGGAGCAGGACGATCAGACATCGCTCCAGGTACATTCCAGCCAATCGAATCATGCGATCGTCATCTGAACTGCCAGTACTGATGACGGCAGGCATTCACGGAGCTGCGCGCGTGGATCCTGCAGTTGGCGCTGCTGCTGCGGATTAAAGCGCGAGAGAACCCGACGCCTCTGGACCGATCGTTCCTGATCCCATTGAATGAGCTATGTGAAGCCAAACTAGGCGCCTTGTGCGAGATAATACGCGAGCGCACGGATTCCACTCGAAGGCCTGGAAGCGATGCTGAAGAAAGCTGCCTTCACCATCTAAAGCGCCAGCTTTCTCAATGCGAAACTGAGATCGAGGAACATGCAGTCCAGGTAAGTCGCGTTATCTTATGCTTCTGGGATCAGGCGTTAATGCTGTCAAATCTCTCTATCTCTAGACTGCGAACAAGCTCCTTCTACGCAGTGACCGTGTCAAGGTAATTTACAATGACGCGCTCTTCGGGCGTCGGATGCCTGGCGTCGTGTTTCGTGCCTCGCGTCAAGACTTTCATCGAGTTCAGCAGCAGCGTGAGGTAGCGCTGACACTCTTGCGCTCTTCCAAGTCCTCAGGCGTCTGGTTCTCGACGCGTTCCCTCGAGATCTTGAGCGCCACGTGGACTGCGCTGCAAAACCGCCTTCGAGAATGTGAGCAGGAGCAAGTGAACGAGTTGATCCGGGCTTTTCAGAGCAACTTCCTGTGTTTCGTCGACCAAATCATGAGTTTGCTGGCGGAATTGGACGTGCTGCTCGCATTTGCGCGGCTGGCCTGGGAGCGACATCTGGTTCGCGCAACCATTAGTGATGATTCCGAATACCTGCAGTCACTTCGACTGGTGCAAATGTTTGATCCGTTCGCCACGAACGACAGACGGTCGCAGGCCCAGGAAGAGAGCCTGGATATCATGCTAGAGCGTCAAACTGGCAAGACACTACTGGTATTGACCGGCCATCTCAATTCTGGCCATCGACTATTGTACTTGATTGGAGTTGTCGCGCTCATGAACCAGATAGGAGGATTTGTACCCTGCGCTTCGGCTGAATTACCGCTCTTCAATTCAATTTTCGTACGCGCTGGAGCGTTTGATCAGCAGTTCTACGGCCAGTCGACGTTCAAGACCGAAATGCTCGAGATAAACGCGATTTTTAAGCAGATGACACCAAAGTCGCTCATTCTCATTGATGATTTATGTCGCGGCACTTCAAGCGGTACGTTTCTCTTCTTCATGACCACGGGGCTGCGTATTGATATGAATTGAATGATGCAGATGAAGGATTGGCTTTAGGAGTTGCGTTATGCCATCACCTTATAGAGCTCGGTATATCAGCGTGCGTTGCATCCCAGTGGACTGATTTGACGGACAAGTTGCTTGAGTATCCAGCCGCTACAATTGTATCACGATACGATAACGAGATCACCATGGAAGCAGAAGGAACGCCGAGGTGAAGATTCTGTTCAACATTCAAAATATTTTTAATGCCTCTGCACACTAACAATTATTTGCAAGCGCAGACAACTAATCGAGGCGATGGAAGCGAATTTGTTCCCAGTGGATTTGGTAAACAGGATCCGAGTTGAACTCCAACGCAACCTCTACGAACACTGACAAAATGCGAGGTGCAGTCGCAACGCCGCATCGTATCGTCTTCTTAAGACATTCAAATAGCTCCACTTTTTAAGAAATTAATGTCAATCAAGCGACTCGCCGCACAAGCTTTGATCAAAACGACACCGAGACAAAGTGCGATTGCTGTGTTCTTGACAAGTCGTCTAGGCAGAATTCCTCCATGCTGGTGTTGTCTTCTGCCCTCGATCGGAGAACGAAGACGTCGTCAGCTGCCCATGAGGAAGTGGTTCGGTGCACAACGATGAACCACGAGAGCACGGCCGCCACACCGACGAAAATGCTCAGATACCCAAACGAATGAGCACGATCACCCACGGCTTTAAACAAAAAGCCCCACGCGAGAGCTCCGGCACTTCCACCAGCTCCCACAATCCCGGAAGCTACGCCTGTGTGCTGCGGCGATACATACGGCACAATGGCGTACGTGGATCCAGTGCTTATGTGGACGAAGAAACCGAATAGCACAAGCAGCGGAACGCTTGACCCGAGGTGCTTGCTTCGACTGTAGAGGTATAAAGAGAGCGCCTGAAACGCAAAGGCTAAGAACTGCACGACAATCCGGCCTCGGATGTCAAACCGTCGGCAGGCAAGATCCGAAGCGCAGCCACCGGCAGCTCGAGAGAAGATGCACATGAGGCCAAAGAGCGACGAGATGAGACTGGCCTCGGTTTGAGTCAGCAGTCGGCATTCGCCTGCGTCCGTCTCCAGATCACAATCGGAACGCGTGAAGTCTTCATAGTAGTACTGACTCAGCACATTGTGCACTTGTAGCTCAACGCCGAAGCTACAGGCGTACTGGAAACCCAGAAGCCAGACGACAGGAAGCTTTAACACGGTCACGAAGCCTTTCCATGGTGTTTCCTTTGGTTGTGAGCACTCTACGCGGGGCGTCGACAGCCTCATGAGATCGGCGTAGTTCCCGTACGGACAGTCGTCTGAGAAGTAGTAGAGGCAGATGCCAACCACGATCATGGGCACAGCTGGGAAACACAGCGTGATACGCCAGCCCAAGTCGTCTGAAATGCGCCCACCCATTGTCAGTAGGCCATACAACAGCGGCATGATCAGATATGCGGCCCCCGCACCAAGATTACCCCAGCCTGCTGTGATCGCGTTGGCGCTGCCCACAATGTTGGACGCAAACATGATCGAGGTCCAGTAAACAGTCGCGATGAAACTACAACCGATGAGGCTGATGAAGAAGCGAGCGATCATGAATCCCATATAGTCTGTCACAAACGCTGATCCGACGATCGGCGCCGCTCCGAGCACAAGCAGCGCGGCTTGAACCGTTCGAGAGCCATAGCGGTCGCACAAGGGACCAGTGATCAGTCGTCCTAGAATCGTGCTCGAGACCGCGACGATGTTGGAGTTATCGATCTGGGATTGCGTCAGGTTGAGCTGAGAGCGCAGCGTCGGCATCAACGGAGGGATCGCGAACCAGCCGAGGAACGCCGTGAAGAACGAGACCCAGGCGAAGTGGAACGCGCGCATGTGCGGCCGCTTGGCGCTGAAGATTTTAATCTCGACGGCTCGATCATGCTGCAGCGGATCGGTCGAGAGCGCGAAGGAGTGATATTCATGGGACGGCATTGCGTTTCTGTGGCGCTTGCTCCGTTCAACGCGAGACAGATTATGAGTGCCTTAGTCCGCTCACCTTGGCATTCGTTATATGCTGAACAGGACAGTTTCTAGAACGATCCAAACGTCAAATATGGAAAGAACCACTGAGAACCGTTGAGTGATTGCACCATCCATTGTGTGTCGCTTCGCGTTCATTCATCAAGCGTCTTGTGTCCATAGAATGATAGTGTCGTTTCCGCCACCGACAGCACTGCTCTGAACCCTTTCCCATGGAAATCATGCAAGTTTTAAACTCCAACCGACAACACGGGAGAAGAACGGATGCGTGGGCCGTTTCTCCATCGTCCAATGAGGTACATCGCCTCCGTTTGGCTCTCTCAGTGGGTCGTAGACAACAGCAACCAATTCGTTTATTTGCCAACCCAAGTCTTGCGTGGGCCGTTTCTTCATCTTCCAGTCAGACCCAACGCCTGTGTTCATTTGTGAGACCACTCAATCCCTTCTCGCGTCACTTGCACATCCAAATCAGGGTTCAGAAATCCCAAATTGGCGACACCGGCCACTGACCCCATCTGCTTCACTTCTAACGGGGTCTGCCAATTTATATACGGTATACTAATATAATACACTACCCTCGAAATGGCTCAAGGTATACTATTTGGCAGGGTATACTATATATCGCAGGCGCAAAAGCCGGTAAAAAACACATCGGTAATAAACGAAGGCATCGGTGGAGTGGTGTAGCAGGCTGATAACCACGCGGCACAGCCCGGGTTCAAGTCCCGCAGTGATCACACAGAGGGTCCTGTAAGGGGTCCAAACCGCTTTGTGAGTCCTTTTGTCTCAAGAAGCAAAGTAAGACGAAACCAATTGAAGATCACAAGTGATTTTATTAGCCAACGACTAACTCGTCAAAGTTGTGCGTGAAATCATCAAAATCGTCTTCCTCGGATGAATCAGATTGCTTTTCTCGCTGTTCCCATTTTGTCCTGAATAATATTCCATACACATCGTGTTTGGCAATGTGCCACTCACGGTGATCTTTATTGAAGCCGGCCGCATCAACTGACTTACGAATCACATCATCCCTTAACTCTCGCCAGGTATGGTTTACCCAGCCAGCGACTTCATCAACATCTGAGCTATTGGGTTTCCTCCCCTTGTGTAAGTCACTCTGTCCGAGCATTTCCATTCATAAATGATGACTGAGAGCTTGTCTTTGAAGGACTTGAAGATCTCGATGTCTCCTACTTGGGGATATGGTGTAAGACCACCAGGGATGACCACCATGTTCACTTTCTTGCTCACACACTTGGCTTTCGCTGCTTTCGATATGTGCGCGCGCATGGAATCCCAAATGAGGCGTCTTCCTCCGCATGAATCAAATACGGCGGGGTACATGAGGTCCACCCACTGAATCAACAGCTGACTGTTCATCCACGCTCGTTCTTGATAAGCAACGTACACAGAGCCATGCTTCTGGAGCTGGCTTGTCTTCCCTTTTCCGCCTTTCCAGATCAG
>JAADVQ010000557.1:0-12769 GCA_023335835.1 Elongisporangium senticosum
ATTGCGAAACCAATGCAACGACCGCGTGCACCCAAACGAGGTCGCGCGGAACAATTTCTCGCGTAATTCTCGTGGAAAGAAAAACTTGCACCGCGTCACCATACTATCACACCACTTGGGATAAATACCACTACACATCGACAGCACATCCTGCAGTTGGCTCTCCATCTTATTATACAATCGTGGATTTGTCCATACATCTACATCCGCGATGGAGTTCGGGTTGATCGAGTTCAAGTGACGAAGTAGCTGCACCGCGTTGGTGAATGATAGCGTCAATTTCTGGTCAGATGACTCGAATACATCACCACTGTCATCCTCACTCGTGAAAAGATTCTCTTGGCGAATCTGCAACTGATTTGACTCAGTCTTGAGTGCCTTTTTTGAGCGCCCCTTTGCGGATGAAGTCGTCTTAGACTGCTGAACCCACTGAATTTCAAAATCACAGAAGACCTTGTACGTAAACTTCCACGGTGGAAGAGCCTCATTCGCTTCGTCTCGCCGCAAATCCGCCGATGTGACCCTCGGATCACCTCGAAGTTCTTCCACACAGCTCAACACGTTTCGATCAGCTGAAAATCCACGCAATGTAACAGCATTTCTTTCTTCATTTGCCTCGCTTTGTGTGACTTCATCCGCCGAACGTTTGCTGAACGGCTTGGCTTCATTTTCAGTTTCTGCTGACAGGGACCGTTCGGAGTGGCCCAGTGATTTTAAATACGTCAGCACAAATCGCGCTTTTGTGTCTTCTTTGCAGACATTGGTCATCAGAGCCAAGAAGCCATGCGGAAGCAAAACTCTCCGCTGTGATTCCTGCGATGCATATTTAGAGAATAATATCAGGTGATCGACATCCTGAGCAATACTGCTTCCCTTCAATCCTTGGAAAACGCACTTTGCAAACGCGCAAAACTTGTTCAGATCCCACTCGGTGTTCTCGGCATCACCCAAACGCCCACTGCTCGTCATCGAGTTAGTCTTCCTTTTTTTCTTCGGAGGAGGTTTCGACATCAATGGGTCAAAGGATCTAAAGATTTCTTGAAACATTTGCTGGGATCGGGGGCTCAGCTCATAATTATTAGTAGTCGGATGTCGTACAAGAAGAACCGAAGCTGGAATATCGGTAGAAGGACGCGAGCTAGCGTTGGAAGGCTCTCCCAGAAAGGCATACTTGTTGCTCATGCGATCGCCATTAGCTTCACGCTTGTAAAATCCAAGTAAAAGGTTGACCTTTGGAGCATAATCGCAAACCCAGTACGGTGTTGCTTCTTCTGTAGACAAATGCTGCCAAACCTGATCGTTGCGAACTGGCTCCTTCTCTTTCACTTGTGCTGCCTTCTTTCGACTTAGCGCCTGTGAATTTGAAGAAAGAGTTCCATCTTCTGCTGAGGCAATATATGTATCAGCATCCATGGCCGCCAAGCGCTCACTATCCGGCGATACAGTTGTTTCAGGCGATCCAGATGAAGCCATTTCACTCGTCGAAGAATTTCTGGCCAGCAACCCATTGGTTTCCTCGGTATTATCTCGGGAGACACGAGAAATCAAATGGCGCAACTGATCCATTCCTGAACTACCGATGCTTAGCCCAAGCTCTGAGCGCATAGACCCCGCTACACCTTGCAGAGCTTGCTGAAGGGTCATACCACTACTTCCAAACTTGTCGTGGCCTGTAGCTGCCTTGAGCGCCGCTAAAAGTCTTGATGATCCACTTCCACTGCCTACGCATCCGAAATTGAGCACTCGAGTTTGCTCAACCTTGACCGTAAGGGAAGGCTGGTCAACGCCGAATGAAACTTCAATGTTAACGGTAGTCGATTCACGAATCGATTCCAATCCAGATGGAAAACTCTTGATTGTTCCAGCGACGCACAAATCTGAAATCGAGCTGGAGACTGGGAAAACCCAGACTCGGTCGCCGACACCTCCAACAGAGACAGAGCTTTCACGCGCAGGAAACAGTCGGCGAATGCTCATCGCCTCGATTTGATCTGAATTCGTCTCCTTCGTGCTTATTGACGGAGGAAATTGAATCCGGTTAAGCTTGACACGAACCTTTTCGATGCTGTCATTAATCTTGACGTCAAGCAGGCCACCAGCAATGCCAATCGCTTCGAGCTTGCTGTATACTTTCGTCACCTGGCCCATCGCGCCATCGACCTCCACTACGCTGCCAAGCTGCGGACTATTCGATCGTTTTCGAAGGCGGTCTGCGGGAACGTTTTTAATCACCTTTTTTGAATGCAGCAATCGTACAGTGTAAATGCCATGAGGCTTCACAAGCGACTCAAACTTCCTTTGTTTCTTGCCATCATTTTCTTGATCAACGATTACACCCGCATACCAAGCCTTTGGTAATCCGGAATCAAATGTACCATCGTTTTGAGCTTCAACTGCACACAAATGATTGGTGCTGTCACTCGATTTTTCGTGAGAAAGCTTTCGTTTCTTCTTGTTACTCTTTCTCTTTCGACTCGATGAGTTCGAGATGCCATTGTTCAAGGGCGTGCCAAAAAGTTCCAGGTTTACTTTCAAGTCTTGATGGACGTCAACAGGCTCAAGTAGCCGATATTGCGAATCATGAAGAACCATTTCGACCATATCGTGTTTTTGGCCGCCGACTGGCTTGAGCAAATGAAATGATCTTGCTGAATCGTAGCCGCAGACCCAAAACTTTTTCCATTTGCCATCAACAGCTTTCTGGATGCAGCGACCAACAATATTCAAGTATAGCAATGAAAGCTTGCTATCCTCGACCGGAAGACATCGGGCAATGGTTCTTTCAAACGATTGGAAATGAGTCAGTGGAGAAGACTGAATCGTCTTGCTGAAACGCTTATCTTCCGCACTTTTTACACCATGCGCTGTCTCCGTTATCGCAAACTTGTCGCGACTGAATCGGGAAATTGAAATCTTCAGCTGTCGTGTCAACGGATACAACTCTCTTCCTTTTGTGGAATTGAACGATACGACTGGAAATTTTTCCTCTTGCGTGATAATGCTCTGAAGCCGGGAGACCAAATGCTTCAGGGCTGCTGGGCATCGATCGAACGCTTGAAGCAATCCTCTCATTCGCTCTTCGTTCAGCACACCATTTGGAGATACATACTGAAGCAAAGCCGGCAGAAGATCAGATTGCTTGAATTCGTAAGCTGTAATCGAGTTCGGTTGTTCCAGAAGCTCTAGAAGATCCACTAGTGCGAGCTCACGCTCACATGACGAAGATTTCTCCGTGAGTTCTCCCATTCGTCTGGCCAAATTTTTGAGTTTGTGCAAGTGTAAGGTGCCACTCTCGAGCATATTTGCACGAAGAGCTTCAATGAGGAAAAGTCCAATTCCGAAAATTGTGTTGCGAGGGCCGTCGGGGATCACATCATCCAGCGGATCCGTAGTAGATTGCGCCCAAGACGCGGACGCATCGTTCAGTTGCTCGATTTGTTCGCAAATTCCACGTCGTTCAATTTGATAATAGATAGAGGAGTCTGGTGGCGATTTTCGAATGATTGCTTGTAAAATGCGTACTGACAAAATGAATGGTGACACATTCAGCTTATGCTGATTGAGGTTGTCTCCGCCAGCTAACGCTGCAAGATTTACCGGAGTTGAGTCTTGATCTAAAATGGAGTGCTGATTTTGCAACAGAAAGTGCACAGTGTCCAGAATCAAAACCACATCGCTGTCATGCAGATCATGAATCAAGGAAGACGGAGCCATCTCAAGAACAGACGCCAGCGTCGAAATGACAGTGCGTTCAACGTTCTGAATATCCATATCTCTGAGCACACCAAGTAGACAACGCGACACAGCCAGACTGAAGTCAATTATCTCATCAGAACGCGCCGTAAAGACATACTGTTCGGAAAAGCTAAGTTCAACGACTGGCGTTGTAACGTGAGCTTCTGAACCCTGTTCACGGGTGAGATCTGACAGAATATTCGCCTGGCCAGACCCTGAGTGAGATGACATCATTTTCCAATGCCTTTTCTTGCTTTTGCTCTTTCGAGCAGATTGCTCATGATTTATTGCGTCGTTATCATTCACGTCTGTCTTGTTATCCTTGATGATGTCCTCACATATAGTGTTCGATTCCGCATCATCGTGACGTTTCGCCGAGCGATCGTCATCCTCTTCATCATCAAAATCATCTTCATCTTCGTCTTCATCATAATCCATGTAGTAGGAATCCTCTTCGTCTTCATCATCCAACTCTTCATCCTCATCGTCATCAAAATCGTCTTCGTGGTCGTCAGAAAACAAATACGTACGAGCCTTCACGCTTGGGTAATCCTCGCAGTCTGATATTTCGCTATCGTCATTTTGACGACTCGTTTTACGGTGAAGTTCCAACAATCTTTTCACTGGTGACGGGTATTTCTTGGATTCGTTTTTATCTTCTGATAAATCCAGGCACTCCATGACGCTCTTTCCGTCGTGATTCTTTGCATTAACACTGGCGCCACACTGCAAGAGAAAAGAGACAATCTCACAGCGTCCGTGCAATGCAGCGACGTGGAGAGCAGTGCCGAATCGACCAACATGATGCACATCCGCGCCACACTTCACAAGAAATCGCACCATTGCAAGCGATGCGTCCTTTACAGCAACTTGCAGGGGAGTCTCGGTATCTTCGTCTTGAGCCTCGAGGATTCGTGATCCATTCAATTCAGCCCCATCTTTAAGAATTGCACTCACAGCTGGAATTGAGCCTCCACGAACAAAGTCGATAAGAAGCGTCGATAGGACATCCGGATCAGAGGCTGAGTCTGAACGAAATCGTGCTCGGTGCTGCATTTCTGTATCATTTTCAACGTCTGAACTGCCTTCATCTGCACAGGGCTTCGCGTTGCTTCCAATGTCCTGAGCTGAGGAGCGCACATGCTTCCGGCAAACAACACGGGTCAGTAAGGCGGTCAGCTTCAGTGCATGGGTCCCTAACGAACTAGTTGAAGACTGCAGAATTGGTTGGATTCCACCAAAAAAGTCATTGTAGAGACGAGTTTTCACTAAGAGAGCGACAAGTCGCGGTCGGTTGTCGAATAGCTGAATTAATAGCGTCAGCATAGACAGTCGAGATTCTTCAGACTCATCTCCACCGCTGTTGGCTACAAGTGCGATAAACTCACCGAGGACATCAGCTGAGACCAACTCCGTGATCACATCTGCTCTTTTCGCAGGGATACGATGAAAGAGTAAGAGCAAACATTTGGCAGCCTTGACGTGCAAAGGAACATGCTTGTGAGTCAGCATCGCGCGTAACAGATTGACCAGCTTCTTCGCCAACGATACGGTCATAATACCGTCCATCTTGTTCGGAATCGGCGAATCAGTCGAGCTTCCTTGAAATAGTTCGATAGTGTCTTCTTGTACAACGGTGCTCGTGGTATTCCACCGCATCTTCATGCAGCATTTCTGAAGCAATTCGACTGCTGTGGTGATGATACTGGGGTGAAAGCTGCCGTCTTGCGAGATGAGAAAGCTCAAAAAGTCCAAATAACCATCAAAGCGACGGTGTGCAATCATCTCTCGCACCGCAAAACCGTCGGACTCGCACACATGCGCCAAGCCAGTCAGGCATTCTTCCACAATCATCTGCTCATCCTTGGCAGCACATTTCCAATTCGTGTCTGCTGCATGTCGTTTGTGCCACTGTAATAGATGATCCAGGTACAGCAACACAATCTTGAGCATGACTGACCGCGAGTACAAGTGGCGGTCCAGCTTGACCAGGTAGTTGATGGATTGTACGGCCAGCAAGCGCACATGCAGCGGATATTGGTGCTCTTGCTCGCAGAAAATGTCATTCAAGACCACAAGCAGGGTCGAGTCTTTGGTCTTCTTGGGTGACGATCCATCGAAGCTGCGAATGAAAAGCGACGCGCCACGCATGCTTCCCCATCCCGAGCCCGTTGAGGCATCCATCATGGCCAGCGTGTGCGTCAGTGTCTGCAGCGTATCCACCAGATTCTGGCTGGTTGGAGTCTCTGCCAATCGCTTGAGCGTTTTGCTCGACACGCCGTACTCGTTCTTCTCTTCCTGCTTGGCTTTCTTCTGCTTCTTCTTCTTCTTCGCTCGCTCCTGCTCCTTTCTCGCCTTCTTCAGCGCTTTCTTGTTTTTGCTAGAGCTTGCGCGTGATGCATCTTTCTCAGTCGAGTTCTCGTCTTCCATGTCATCGTCTTCATCGTCGTCATCATCGCTGAGATCATCGTCGTCATCGTCGGAAGACAGGCCGTTGTGGCCCTGCAGGCGCTGGATGAGCGAAAGCGCGCTGGAATGCGGGTTGCTCGTGCCGCATACTGCACATGAACGCAACGCTTGCGGGTTCTTCATAGTGCACGCCACGCAACTCCAAGGTCTGTCACTGGCAGCTCCTCCAAGCGCAGGCGCACGCGACGGACTCGCTGCCGATTCCGGATTCGGCGTCTCACACATCTCGCAGAATGCGCGCGATGAACCATTGAGGAACGTGCATGCGGGACATCCCCACTGCGCAGCCGGCTTTGGCGCTTCCCGCAGTTCGTCTTCCTGCGCACTGCTGTTGCTGTCACTATCGCTGCTGCTATTGCTGTCCTGCAATACCACAGGACTAGCACCCGATCCTGCGCCTTCGTCCACGGCAGCAGAAGAGGCCTGCGCGTCTGTTACGCTTGCACTGCTGCGGCCGCGGTGGCGGCGCTTGCGTGAGCGGCGCGCGCCGCCCTCTCGTCCCACAGATGGGCGCTCCATGCGCTCTGGCGGGGCTGGTTTTGTTCTGCGGTCCAAGCAAAATTAGCCGGCAGGGTTACGGCGAGATAACCGGCGTAACCCGATTCCGAAAGTTTGTTCCAAAACACGGTGCGAACTCAACGTGACCAAAGCGTCTAGAGTTGTGTGCGTCACTCTAAATAGGCAGCACATGCTAACGTTAATGTTAATATCAAACGGCAACTCTCTACGGTGGGAAAGCATGGGACTTCTGCACGAGGATGGAGCTATGGTCGAGGCAATCGACGGAGCTGTGACCCAGCGGAGATAACAAGGCACCTGTGGATATGTCGCAGTTCCAGAACAACCACAGCAATGTGTTATTTTTAGCATCTCAGTTGCAGGAATAGCTCAGTCTGTTGCACTTAAAAGGTCAAGCACCGCTTGTGGCAACAGACTCAGCTTTCCTGGTGCATGCGCACGCTATTGCTGTTTTAGCCATGCGGACTGGCCACATCGGACTGGACGGAGCGGAATCGCAGTTCTGCGACCTCTCGGTGCAACCTCGTCTCTCTGCTGATGCGGATTATCCAATTTCTCACGCTATCAACTGCAGGGCCGAGCGCTGACAGCGGCGCAGGTGGAACGCACGCTTCGTGTATTCGAGACTGCTGGCTCAATCGACTTGTCCAATAACGAGATCGACCGCCTGCCCACGACGATCCCAGTCGAGATCACCACGCTGGACGTGTCATTCAACTTCATCTCGGACATCCACGGCATCGAGCGGCTGCAGCAGCTGCAGGAAGTCAATCTGGGGTTCAATCGTCTGGCCGACATCAGCATTCTTGAGTTCTGTCCGCGACTAGTGCGCGTGAATTTGAGCGGCAACAGGTATGAGCCCTGCAAGATGAGCAGCCTACTCGTCGCTGTACTCGCTGACTGGATTTGGGTGCAGATTGATCAACACAAAGGGGCTCGAAACCCTCGTGCTTCTGGAGCACTTGGACATATCCGAAAACCTGATCGAGTTGTACGCTCCATGTGTTGTTAGGTGTGCCTAATAGCCATTTGATTAATCATGCTAGCTCTTTGTCTGCTGCTCTGTTCTAGTTCAGAAGCTCTGCGCCCGCTATCGTTAAACCAGAATCTCACGCATCTCACTCTGCGTGGCAATCCCATCAGCGCCAAACTCGACTATCGAGTCATCATTCTCGGCATGATTCCCAGCGTCTTGATGGTCGACAACAAGAAAATCCGCTCAGCAGTCAAGTTCAAAGGAAACGATGGAGCTGCTGCAAGAACGCTGTCCTACTGTAAGCTCTGTTTATACTGTTTATAGTCTATCCCTTGCTTGTCTCCATAGATCACCGGCTCACAGTCCACTATCGATTACGCAGCTCGGTTGTACGATGATAGGAAGCAATTCACTATTCGGCAGCAGATCCGTCCTCGCTCAGCCACAAGATCCCGACCACCGCCTGCAGCTGAGAGCTCGTCTAAATATGAAACCGTGAATGAAGTATTTTTCCAGCCGCAGGTGCCAGTTCCGATTCAAGAACGTGCACGTACACGGCAGCAACAAGCCAACGCAACGATATCACCACCGGCGCCGGTTGGACTGATGAACGCTTCCCTAAATCAATCACCTGAGTTTTGCACTCCGTACGTAAGCTTGTATGAGCGCCTCGCGCGCGCGAACGGCATCACAGTAACGCAACAACCGAACCCTTCAAATGTGCCAAAACAAAACAATACTGCTGAGCCATCGAAGCGATCAGCAGCAGCAGCTTCAGGGAAGTCTGAATCAAAGCTCGAACCCAGAACAGAAGCGTATCTATCTCCGTCCAAGAGCACACTTCGAGGTGAGTTTGATACTCACATACAAAGGTATTCATTTTGTTTTTTTAATCGCGGATACATGGTTGTCAGGTGGCGCAACACGTCATCGAGGCCCAGTTCGCAATCAACCAGCTTCTGAAACCAGTTCAAGGCGGCCAAGTATTTCCTCGCAAGCTGCTCTACCTGCGCCAACAATCTCTCAACCGTCAGGTGCTCTGGAATCGAAGCAACAGAACGTTCTGAACGTCATTCAGAGCCTCATTCAACACAAAAAGAAGACACTGAACACTTTGGCCAAGCAATCGTCAGCTGTACCAGCAGCGGCACGGTCAGCCAGCCAAATGGTCCGTTGATGCGCATTGTCATTCAATCTATTAATAATGACTCTTTGTGCGCTATTTTTGCTCTTCGGGAAGGTGAAGTCGGCTAATTCATTGTGAAGCATTCACTGGTTGTTACCAAGCTATCTCCACAAGTGCTCATAGAAATGGGCAGTGGAGCTAGCACTGCGGTCAATGCCCCAATTGTGGGCGCACCTGAATTTGATTTGGACGTACAAGAGCTAACAGTTGAAGACATCTGCTCGTGGATTGGGGCACAAGGGGCAAACGCTACGACAGCCGATATGTGCGCCAGACTTCAAGAAAGTGGTAAGACAGAAGGTGCGTCGAAGTGAATATTGATTTACAAATTTCTAAAAGTGCGTGTATTTGCATACCAAACAGGTTTGTCAGCGGGTCAACTGCTGTTGCTCATGGACCAAGATGGGCTGCTTGACAGGTTGAGTGTTCCAGCGGAAAATCGAAAGTCGGCGCACGCGCTTATTCAAACTGGACGACAGGCTTTGCGCAGAGATTTTCAAGTGACGTTGAAGTGGTTGCCCGATGCTATGGACAAAGCCGTGTATGTGCTCGAGCGATTTCCTCTTGTCGTGGACTCATCCGGACAGGCTACAAGATTTCTTAAGTACCAGCGTGGCTGTGTTCTCATGGTGGGCAATCCCAGCGACATGACACCAAACTCGCTTCGTCAGCGCCTCGTTGCTGCATTAAAGCTTGGTACTCTACTGATCATCAACTTTGACACGTTGACGACAGTGGAGTTAGAACAGTTCTTTGCGCCTGATTCGTTTCCTCGAGAAGTACTCTCCCGTCAGTCTCTGTTCACGCCTGAAGTGTACGGCAAATTACTTCGGCCAGAAGAGAACGATCCAAGTGCAAGTGATTTCATGATCAACGACCAATTTAAACTGGTAGTCGTTTGCAGGAGTAATCCACCACCCAAGACCGCGCTCGCGATGTGTGTGCTACATGTTGATGTACCCGTCGCAAATGAATTGAACCAGCAAGAAAGCGAGACTGACCAGGTTGCTACCGTGTTGGGTGTATCCAAGGAGATAAAGCGCAACAGCACTGAACTTGTGGAGGCAGCGTTTGATGGAAATATGGACATCGTAATCAGGTGCTTGGAAAAGAATTATGACCTTGAAAGTGAAGACGGCCATGGACATACTGCTGTGTCGGAGGCGGCATGCCAGGGAAATATCGATATAGTCAAGTTTTTGCTCGATCGAGGTGCAGACCCGAATAAGTGCAACGACGAGAAGCGGTCTCCTCTCTATCGTGCAGCATACAATGGACATTCACCGACAATCGAAGTGTTGCTGTTGTGCGGTGCGGATCCACGTTTAGTAACCAAGCAAAGCGACTCAGCCTTTGATGTTGCAAAGTCTCAAGAGATTCGAGATTTGATTTCAAACTGGGATCTGTCAAAAACTGATTCATTGCTGGAGGAACGACAACGAGTGATCGATGCGAAATGGCAAGAGCGAATTACAAACCACGTTGAGCGTGAGCGTTTCGCGCTGATGAAAATCCACGAAGAATTACGAGATCTCACGACGAAGGGTAATCTTGAGGAATTAGAAACAAGGTTTAGTCAACTTGTGGATGAAGCGATCGAAACAGGACAAAAGCCGCGAGCTTGCGCAGACATTCGCGACGAGAAAGGAGCCACTTTACTCTCTATCGCCGTCCAGCACGGTCATAGTGATATTGTTACGTTTTTTCTCATCAAATCGATGGAGATGGAAAAAGCAGCTCACAATGCAGCAGTCTCTGGCTCTTCGTCTGCCCGACAAGAACAAGCCACGAGATTTGGATTGCTCGCCAAAATATTGAAGGCGAGCGTCAATTCTCGTGACAGTCGCGGTTGGACACCAGTTGCAGTCGCGGTCTTTCACGAATCCAAAAAATGCCTGCGCATACTTCTGGATCATGGGGCTGATCCCAAACTCAAAAACCAGTACAACAAAAATGCCTTCGATTTTGCAAAGGACGATATTGATGCTGCGTTAAATATCGTCAAATCGAGAGCAGAGGTAAGACAACATTCTTTGTCAATTTGGTTGAAGGTATGGCAAATAACTCGCATTGGGTGTGTTGTTTGCTATCACAGATTCGCCAGGTACTCATTGATTGGGAAAATGAACGACGCGTTCCAGTTGTTAATGTGCCAGATAAATCCGTACAGGATGCAACAACTGCGACGAGTAAAGAACCCGGCGTGAAAAAGCGAGCAAAATCCAAGGCTACTGGTACCGGTGATACCAATGCGAAGAATGCAACTAAAAGCATTAGTAAATCGGCACCAAGCAAAGCACCTAAAAAAAGTGCTAACAGATGACGATACTCAGATTTATACCAAGTGCGTATTCGATTGGCAATGTTTAGTGCAGCTCTCAACCCAATGATCAATGGATATCACACATTACTTCAACCATGATGACCTCAAGTAGATATTTCCTATTAGCGATTTGTTTCGTGCGATCTCGAATTCGTATGCTTGGGAAGATATAGAGTGGAAATGGAAAGAACAAGCAACAGCCCCGGTAAACACAAATTCGTCCGATTGATGTCGTCTGGCAAGGGATACGGAAGCCTACACTGTTTACTGAACGAGTATCGTCGGCTCTTCAGCTTCTGCAACACAATCGAAATCCCCAAACTCAATCGTCACATCGGCATTCGCGTCAGCTGGTGCAAGCAGTCTGGCTGTCAGCACATTCTCTTCCGAGAAAGCTTTGAAACGACGACGACGAAATCGGCGACGGTTAGCCTTTGGGACTCCAAGACGTTGACCAAGCTTGCGGCATGCACACATATCATTGTTTGCTTCAAGCAGAGGTTGGTCGGAGTGCGTGTATGCAGTGATTCCACCTTCTGAGTGCTCGCTTGAAAGGCACTGAGAGCTTTGAATGGATGCGCGCCGAAAGCTGTGCAATCGATCAAATCCAAACGAGCGAATATTCCTGTGACTTTGAGGCGTATCGTTCCCCATCCAAATGGGCTGGCAAAGGCGAACGCACTCCTCATCAAAAAAGTATCGAGAATCACTATTTTCAAATGGCAGTGAATGCTTTGCGTGATGTAGCAATCCTGCATCCATGAAAGCATTTCCGAGCCGAATGGCTTCTGCTTGACAGCTGACGTATTGCATTCGTTCCAAGTGACTAACGGCAAGGTCTCCTGGGAATGAAGAAATTGAAGTTTCAATGTTGGACGTCATAATCTCATTCCCCATGGTGTCCATAAAGTCGATTGCAAATTCTCCGTACAATTCTTGCTGAATACTTTCAAGAATACGCACAATATTCTGAGCTGTCGGGCGTAAACTTGGATCGGTCTGCCAAGCACTCTCGATTACGTTCCGTAAGGTGGGGTGGATTTCTGTTGCACTCATCTCTGGTCGATTGCCTTTGACAACAAATTCGAGGATATGCAAATGGTTGCTTTTCATCGTCGGAAACTTCTCCACTCCAGGGTTCAAGATATCCCACAGTGTCACAGCCAGGGAATACACGTCCGCAGCTTCGCCGTAAGAAGCGAAGCCAGCCTTTCCATTAATAATTTCGGGTGCCATATAATCTGCAGTTCCCTTGACAGTCATCTTGCTGGGACCAAAGCGATCAAAAGGTGGTACCGATGTATCTGCGTCGGTATTAGATTGCCCGCTTCTGTTCACTTGGCGAATGGTTGCTCCGCTCTCCAGAGAAATGCTGTTCATACTTGAGCTGTGTGCTTTTGCAAGGCTCCGAGATTCACCGAAGTCTGTCAGCTTGACATTGTTCTCAGCATCCACTAGAAAGTTGGCTGGTTTGATATCGCGATGCAAAAATGCCGGTGTGAAGCTGTGGAAATACGCCACAGCACGCGCGGCATCGATCATGTATCCGATATTGATCAAG